>JAMLFT010000157.1:0-53590 GCA_026544285.1 Pachyrhizus erosus
GTATTCCCATTATTGTTATAGTGGAGATTTAAGTGGCCTAAGGGTCTCGTGGTTTTTACCTTATTGAGAAGGTTTTTTCACGCTAAAATTTTTCTGGCGTTGTTATATTTTAAGCTTCCGCAAATTGCTTATTTTGAGTTCATAAAAGAGGGAAATTATGGTGGCTTTCTCCAACATCTCTACACAAAAGCACATATACATAAAAGAATAGGATTCTCACAAGTTGAGATTTCTGAAGTAGTTCAAGGCTCCAGTGAAGCCAGTCTTGAATTTAGTAACGTAATAATCAAGATCTTCTTGAGAAATCCAAGAGGGCAAGGTGTCTGGAGTATAGGGATTAAACCCAGTTCCATGTCCCGCTTTTGGAAAAATTGGCGGACCCGACATGTCTTGGGAACCATTAAAATGGAAAAATCGGTACATGAGAGTTTATATAGTAAGCCAATCAGTTAGTGATAGGAATAACCGAACTAACTAACTAATCTGAATATGAAAGAACTAAAAACTATTTACTATAAAGTTGTCAGACCGGTTTTGCGCGCCGTAAATATGTTCTTCAACAGATATGCAGTGTCAACGGAGGCAAGAGCAGCTTCCATCTTGCACGGTTCCTGTAAGTCAACGTTAACAAAAATGACAGTGGCATCAAATATAGTAGGATCAGACCTACAATATTATAATTCATACCATACAACTATCTCCCCGATCAAGAGATTTTTGAAACCGTATAATATATATGTGATGTCAGATTTGGCATGTAAGGAAAAGTACCTGAAATCTGCATATGTAGTAGTCATCTCCATACAAGGCACGAAAACCATCTACCGTTTTCTGTTGGGGATTTCTTCTGACGAGGGGTCGGAAGGGGATACTGAGGCAAGCATATGCCTGGATTATGTCTGGTCGGAACATGCAAAGGTACCAACCGATGGTGGCACCCCAATCATGAGCCACCAGGAACACTTTGTCCACACCCAGAGAGGTGAAAACATGTGTAACTTGTCACTGGAGGAGGGGCATCAGTGTCACCGTAGCCTCGGAGATCAGGTGCCACCGCACGGTAACCGAGGGAGCTAAGAGCCATAATCTGGTGGCGCCATGAGTACCAAAGTTCAGGGAATCCGTGCAACAATAACACCACCGGGCCTTTTCCTTTCTCCGCAACATGCATCTTTATCCCATTCACTTGCACCATTCTGTGCACGATGCTCTCCATTTACCTTCTGAATAGCCAAACTTGGCAATTCAACACACCCGAGCTTTAAATTTAATATTCCATACTCTTAGACGTGGCCGTTGGTATTATGGTGTGTTTCTTTTTGGACAAGTTAGGAGGACACATGATGAAATGAGCTTTTTGCATGACATTCTGGAAACACGCTGGATCTATTGACTAATTTTAAGAAGTTACTGGCCAAAGAATTCCGTTCGAAAAATTAATTTGTATGAAATATAATAAAAATAAATTGTTAGTTATAAATTTGGAGGAATTAACAACTTGGATATGGACAACGACCAATTTGGTCATTTTTCTTTTAGGCAATTTTTTTTACTTAGGAAATATGTCTTCTAGTTTTCAGTCCATCTCAAAGAGACTTCTTGAAAATCCATTAAACTATTTTATTGGGAAAAAAATCTTACACTGAAAAACCCAAACTTATCTTTCCAAGTTTTCTTGTTCTCAAAATTCATTTTTTCTTTTCCTTTTATCTTACTTTAAACTGAAACTCTCAGTCTATCATTGAATACATAAATTAATTGCCAAAAAGTTATATTAATTTAATTAAAAGTCTTAAATTGAGTGTTAAATATGAAATTAAGGAGAACCTAAGGATATATCTAAAATCACAACTTAAAATTTTTTTTATCTATTAAATTTTTTGTGATTTTACTTGAATTTTTTTTTTACAATTTTTACAATCATGTTCATTTGTTATAAACACGAAGGACGTCCCCAATATGAAAAATAAGTTTTTAATATATTTATCTCCCTTAAGTAATTAGAATATCTCCTTTTCTTTATTTTATTTTATATTTTTTTATTGCCAAACATCCTTTATAAAAAATAATATAAAACCTATTTTTACCCTTCTTTTCATTTTCTGTATTCCTTAAACCCTATTACTCCATCTTTATAATAATTCTTTAAATATCCCATCATCTTTATCATTTTTTAATCATTATTTTTACATCTCATCTTGATTATTTATTAAACTTTTTGCATCTATTTTCTCCACTCTCTTTTTCTTTATAAAAAAATACTAGAATTTTCTCTACCATTATAAAATTTATTATAGCACAAAAAACTGCGGCTCTCATATACCAAAAATCTGTTTTTTGTTTATTAACTTTAAGTTCAACCTAATGCATAGAGGAGGTCTTTACTATGAATAACACTTGGTTATAAAAATGAGAAGAGCCATTTTCTCGCATAGTTCACAAGCAATTGTATAATCCTCCAAATATTTGACAACTAAATTTGGATGTCTATAGACATCACGTGTTTTCTCACACAGTGATGCAGTTATTTGCTTGTAACAAAGGCAATTTAATAATCCACTTGGGTCAACATGAATCTCACCGCATAGTAGTTATGTATTTCATTAACTATTCTCCAAAACTCTACAGAAGAGAGAAGTGGAGAATGAGGGGATAACTAGAAATCAAATAAATGAATTTGTTTTAAAAACTAAATAAGTTAGAGAGAGCATTTAAAAAAATAAAAAGCAGAAGGGGGTACACTTTAATATCACAGGGAGGTATATACATCATCTGTTTATGAAAAATCATATGTAAAGAACTTCTTTTACAAATGAATTAATTATTTTGTTTAAGAATGCGTTACTATTGGAAAATTTGTACAAACTCTTCTATGAAATATTACTAATTTAGCTGCATCCTTTTAAAAGTAGCTCTATAGATCTAGAGGAAGCATCCTGATATATTAAATAAATAAATAGGTGCTGAGAATGAAGTCAATATCCAATTGTGAAACATCAATTTAAGTAATCCTAAAAAAAAAATAGTGAAATAAGTAATGAGAAGAACGAGAGGATTGAACCATATAAAAGAGATGAAAGAAAGAAAAGTTAAAAGTTCTTGTCTCAAAAAAAAGTTTATAAAAAATTATATTTATATCATTTGATCAAATATAATATAAATTAATGAAGTCAAATAAAAGAATAGTATTAATAATTTATCATATACTTATACCGTTTTTTAGTAATTATGTATTCAAAAGTAATTTTAATTTATATCATCCAAATAACATTGATATATTAAAAGGTACTATAATTACATTACTCCAAACTGAATTTTGACCAAAGTTTATATTCTTAAGTTGACTCAAACTTCATTTTGCAATACACGCTCTAAAAATGTCTTATTGGATTCAGGTTGATAAGGTTTGCTTTGATATAGAAACTGACACAAGTTGTGGAGAGAATGGAATGATAGAGTGGTCAGTATTGGAACTTCTTAATGAAGTTGTAGATGTGATTGCTCACATCCTCTGCTGCTTCTTGGTTGTTGAAGTGTGCAACCCCTTCCTGCACCACCACTTCTTCTAAGGTTGGCACATCTTTCTTGAACCCACCCTTGTGGATATACTCCTTCATCCCAAGGGAAGTGTACACCAAGTCAACGTCCCCTGTAATGAACTTAACCGGTACATCTACTATTCCTACTCCAGTCCACGGTGCTGTGAGCTCCCAGTTTCTGCAAAAGCATTCAAGATCCTATCAGCCACAATTTCTGCAAAGCCTTATTATCATTTGTCATAGAAGCTCTAATATCATATCACAGATCAAACTCTAACTCCTCCCTTTTGAGAACGGTTTTTTATATCTCCAATTAAGAATTTTAGATTAAGATTTCAAGCTACCAGGTTCTGTATCAATAATTTATTTTATTTTTTCTATTCTTTAAATAAACAAGATGAACCTTTTATAGTAATTAGTGTGAAGTACCGTTGTCAACCACTTTTTTTTCATTGATAAAATTTGAGCCCAACTTAACTCAGTTCCACTGGAAACTTGTTGGTAAAGAATACAGACTTTTGATACAAAGTTATTAAAGTTTAGAAAATAATCCCATATATAAAAGAAAAGAATAGGAACTCACAAATTGAGATTTCTGTAATAGTTCAAGGCTCCAGTGAAACCAGTTTTGTTGAATTGAGTAACGTAATAATCAAGATCTTGTTGAGTGAGCCAAGAGGGCAAGGTGTCTGGAGTATCGGGGTTAAAGCCAGTTCCATACTCCCCTTTTGGAAAAATGGGTGGACCGGTTTTGCGAGTCGTAAGTATGTTCTTCATCAGATACGCAGTGTCAACACGAGCCAGCTCAGCTTCCATTTTCCCTGGTTCCTTTAACAAAAATATTCAAACATAGTACCATATAAGTAACTCTTGGATCAAGAAATTTTCAAATGGTTCAATTCTTTTTTTGTCGGTGTGGAAATAAAAAATAATAATAAAAAACCTTGTATTAAGGAAATGAGAGAAGGAAATGTACCTGAAATCTGCAAATGTAGTAGTCATCTCCATACAAGGAACGGAAAATATCTAGAGGTTTGTGTTGGGGATTTCTTCCGAGAAAGGGTCGAAAGGGGACACTGAGGCAAACATAAGCCTTGATTCTGTCTGGTCGGAACAAACAAAGGTACCAACCAATGATGGAACCCCAATCATGGGCTACAAGGAAGACTTTGTCTAGACCCAGAGAGTCGATGAGAGCAATGATGTCACCAACGAGGTGAAAACACGTGTAGCTGGTCAACGAAGCAGGGGCCTCTGTGTCACCGTAGCCTCGGAGATCAGGGGCCACAGCACGGTAACCGAGTGAGCTGAGAGCCATAATTTGGTGGCGCCATGAGTACCAAAGTTCAGGGAAGCCGTGCAAAAACAAAACCACTGGGCCTTCTCCTTTCTCCGCAACATGCATCCTTATTCCATTCACTTCCACAATTCTGTGCACGATACTCTCCATCTCTCTCCCTCCTAAACTTGGTTACTCAACAATCCAAACACACCTAATATTACAAAATCTTTTCTCTGCGCCTTTTATGTTACCACTCATTATCCGATCAATTTTTAACTCATACATCATAATTATTTTACTGTTTCATATATATATACATCACAATTACAATAATTAATTGTAATAAAAAAGAAATATATAGACTTTAAAATCTATTTTGGTTTTAAATATTCAAACACTTTTTATTATTTGCCATACAAACAAAAAGTATGTTATTTCAAAATTATTTTTTACCATAATCTTTTTTTAGAACAGATAATTTTTATCATAATTAGTTTTATAAAATCACATTAATTAAAATAAATTTTACAACCACATATCGAAACACACACTAATTATAGTAAATAATTTCAACTAAAGAACTAAAATAATCAACTTTTATTTTTTAAGAAATAAGTTCTATTTACTTATAAAAATGTTTTTTTAAAATTTAAACAAACTGATTCGTGTACGTATATGTGGGATCGGTGAAGATTGTCTTATGAGCTTCATATATATTATTTCATATAAAAAGATCCTCGTGTCTATAAAAATATTTATTTATACATACAGTAACTTATAAACTGTTTATTTATTTTAATGTAATTTATTGAATGTGTTGTAGTCTTATAACAAAATTAGTGGCCATTCTAAATGTTTTTTTTTTTAATTTTAATGGAAGAATGCTTTTGGATCACTTCTTAAGTTATAGACTAATTTATTTAATGAGGATCAATATTATGGGGAGCCTAAAATGTTATATTCATTGTATAAGTTTAGGTATATATAAATCATTGTATTAGCTTATTTAACGTCCAGCATGCTCGTATAGTATTTTTGTTGGGGGCATTTTATTTAAAATAATTTAAAGAATATATTTTTATTGTAACTCAAAGATTATTTCAGGGCGTTTTTTTTTTTTAAATTCGGACATAAGAGTGATTAAAAAAGTAATTGTATTTGCAAAAATAAATTTAGAAATCACATTTTTTTGGAATACTAGGGATTTGTTTTTAAGGGAAGAAAAAGTTTCCAGTAGGTTAGAAAAATCCCTTTACCTAACCAAGATTTCATCTTTTCACAAAAAGCTACTGAACTCAAATCAAAATCATACAAGACTGCTCCAATTTCAAACCGTTTGATACATACTCAAAAAATAAATTAACGTGACTTGTCTGAGTGCAAGAATTAATTAACTTGTTTCTAAATACAATCCTATCATATTCAAGTGTTTTATCAAAATACACACCACAACATTTACACCGACAACTATAATGTTAACAATGGTAATGCCAGCCTATAAATCTTTCAACGTCTAGAAAGAATTAAAAAATAAAACTTTGGTAAAAAATAATAATAAATATTAAGTCCATATTCAATCAAAAATATTTTTTAATTATATTATTAATATAAATTATCTATCAATTATGTTGATACTTAATTTTTATTAAAACACCCGATGAGTCATCTTCAGGGTACATTTATTTGCTAAATTTTAAAGGATGAGATAAAATAAAAACATTTGTCCAATATTTATTTTAAATAATAGTTAAAAGAAACAATACAAAATAAAGAGAATAGAATTAAATACAAATATAAAAATTTGTAACTAATTAAACTACTAAATAACTTTTTATCCATTGATTAATAAACATAAAAGTCAAAATTATTCTTCTCTTTTCTTTTTTTCTCACATTTATGTCATTACTTTGTAACATGATAATTTTTATACATTTTTCTTTCGTGAGTCCTTTTCTCCCACGTTTTTATGTTACTTTTCTCTATTTTTCTTGCATCCTCTAGTGCGATTTTTGCAAACTTTCTTGCAATTCCCACCTGGTTATTCCAAGCTTTAGTTACTCCTCTCAAGTTTTGAAGAAGCTCTCACGGTGTAAGTGTTTGTCTATATTAAAAGTACGAAAATTCTTTAACCAATGTCGTTCCATAATTGATTATCCCCTTTAATTTTGTGTGGGTTTTAAAACTTTGTTTGGATTACAATCCAGTTAATTTAGCAAATTTATTATGTTTATTGTTTTTATTTCAATAAGGCTTTATCGTTTCATTATTCCTTCATAGGAATATAGATCGTTAGAGTTGCTTCTTGTAATATGCTTTATATGGTGGCTATGTATATCTTGTATTGGGGTGCCACTTTTATTCCTATTTTGTAAACTTATTTTGCTTATGATAAAAAGTATAACGAATTTCACTATTTAGCATTTGACCTTAGCATGTTTGATGTATTGTCTAATCCAACTTTTTTAATTTTGCCTTCATTTTTCTTTTGCAAAAAGAAATAGTTGCATTGTATAATATATATGTCCATATTTATATATAAAGAAAATTAATGTTTAGTTACATGTTTTTGCTAAAAGCTAACAATGAAAGTAGGATTCAACGAAAACAATTTATTTGTTATTTGCTATTATATTATTGTAAAATTTCACTTAGCCATGTATTCAACGACATATTTTTTTTATATAGTTGCAATTGATGATGAACACAATTTTTACTATCTTCTTGTGTGGAGGATGTATATCTATATTTTAGTCACGTATGTTGTTTTTTTTTTCTTTCTTAAATTTTGTCATAAAAACAATTATGAAAGAAAAATTTTGAATGATAAAGTTTTAGCTAAGTATGAGTCATGAAGGGATGTTTTGAATTTTATTATTAATTCAAGTGACTCCTATTGTACATGGGAATTAAAAATGTGCACAAATACATTTTCACATCTTTGTGAGATCTTAAGAGTATGAGGAGGATTAATGCAACTTAAACAAATCACTGTTGAAGAGCAGGTTGTAACTTTTTTTATATACTTGCACATCACACGAGGAATAGGAGTATCCAAGTTAGATTCTCTAGATCAAAATAGACAATTAACAATTGTTATCATTAAGTACTAGCTGCAGTTTAAGATTGCAAAGCGATTTGCTCACTAAACTAGAATTGATTCCTCAATATTGTATTGATGAAAAATGGAAATGGTTTAAGGTAATACATTTTATCAATAAAAATAAAACATATAAATAGTCAGACCAATTTACTTTACATAATTTATTTAATTATCTTTGAATCTTATATTGAACATTTAAAAATGTTTAGGGACTTCAGATGAAACTTACATAGTAGTTACACTAATTGCTTTTGATAGGTATAAACATTGTTAAACATAAAAAAATTTGTTTGGCGCGCACTGGGTGACGACACAAAACAAACAACACAGGATAAACACTCAAGTTATAAAATAACTTTTTATTTTGTATATTTTAAAAATTGTCAATAAAATTAAGTTTTGGTTTAGCGGCAGTTTCTTAAATGTTTATTAATAATTCAAACTGCCACAAATTTTAATGGGCTATTCTCTCAAAATTGAAAATTTTCGATCAAAATTTTAATATGCAAACATATTTTTTAGGATAACTAACATGTTCTGAAAACTAAGTTTTAGTCTCTAAGCTGAGTTTGAAAAAATCAACCACAGTGTCCCTTACTAGTGGTTTTAGAACTATAAGCCAACATTCTATTTATAGCCTATTGATGGTTACTTTGACGGTTGCTTAAAAATACCATTGTGAATATGTGGAGGAAGATCATACTAAGTTTACAAACTTTAATTCAAACTTACATATTACATAAATAAATTTTTAAAAATTATACAAAATCATATATTTTAGACTATTTTGTTTGTGATCAATTGAGTTCATGAGTTCTAGGTTAAGTTATGATTCATAATTTAACCACCTACAATGACAATTAGAATAGAAAAACTTTTGTTCATATCAAAGGTTAGACTCTTTACATGAAAATTCATAAATATGCATCATTTAATGATGTGTATTTTATAAAGTTGTTAGAAAAAGGATTACTTTTGAAAAATTAATTTGTATGAAAAATAAAGAATTTCAAAAACAATTTTATCCAAATAAAATGTAATAACTTTAAAACTATAAATATAGTTTTAAAATTTTGATAATCCTGTATCTAAAATTAAAAAGTTTCTACCTTTTAGTAATTTGTTTTTCTTGATTGAAACAGCCACTTAAAATTTTGGTAATATAATATAGTTTGTGAAAAAGTGGAGTATAACAAATTCAATGTATCTGGTATTATAATAATAAATAGGACGCCAACCAACTCCAAGCGGACAAGGCAAGGAGATGCCGCAAAAGATACGATTGTCAATTTGTCAAAGCTGCATATGAACTTACTTTTCCTCCTTTTTTTCTTATTTATACTAATGGGAGTGTTATTTGGATATCACATGCCAGCATTTTATGTAAAAGTTTTTTTTTTTCCTTTTTCAATAATATTTAAATTACTGATTTATCTTTTAATTCAATAATCCAGATTTTATAGTAATTAAAAAAATATTTTTACTCAACATATAATTATATTATTATTTTTAAAATTGTGAAATTTAATTTAGTAATAAAAAATATATATAAATGTTTTGATGGTCTATTATTTTATATTAAAATAAATATTTTATTTTATAATAATTTTAGACTTAAAGGTTAGTAAATAATAGTTTATTAGTTCTATGTATATAAAGTCTACTCTTCAGTAATTATAAGTGTCAAGTGTCACTTTTTTATGCAAAATATTTTTGTCTTTTTCTTAAATATATCTAAATTATTCTTTTACCTTTTAATTGAACGGTTCAGATCAATTAACATATTTTTTATTTAATATTTTTATTTTTAGTATGTTATGAATGAATCATATTAATAATAATATGATAATGATATTTTTTTGAAAAATTATAATTTTGATCTAAATATGTAAAAAAATGTAATAAATTGGTTATGTCGTTATAAACATCTATCATCTTTAGTATTTTTACTTATGTAACACATCTAGATTAAAATATTACAAAAAATATCATTTATCTTGTTTATTTAACAAAATTAATTTGTTAAAAAGAAGTATGATTTTTTTATTACTTGTATAACAAAAATGTCTCATTTATTACTTTTCACACCAAAAGTATAAATCATTTTTGTTTCACATTTCTATCTTCTTTAAGAACTTCGACAATACCATAGTCATTGTGATAGAGATTCTCCATCTCTATTTTTTAAGACAAAGACAAGAATTTCGTGTTATGTGTTTTGTAGACTAATTTGTCAATAAATAATATTATTAGAGGACTAAATTGATATTAAGTTATAACATTCTTGTTATTAATTACTTGTATTTAAATGTGGAGGGACTAGTCCTCTCACTATCAAAAGGTGATGTATGATATTGCATACAAAATTTGTATTATGCATTTGTAGTGCAACTTTTCTAAGCAATGAAAAGATCAAAAACTTATAAAGTTAACTTGGATTACTACAAAAATAGGACCTTTGGTAACATTGACTATATTTTACAGTTTAAAATTGATATATATGATGATTGTTTTTTTATTAATATTAATATTAAGAAACTTCATCATCTTTCAATGACTATTTAATAACTGTATTGTGACAATAGATTTTAAGGCTTTATGATGCAATCCAACAATAATTTTAGTATCTCATATTTGTAAATTACTAACAAATAAATCTTTGGAAAAAAAAATTTAATGTCATTACAATCCTTGAATAATATTCTCTCCATTCCTTTTTAAGTGTCAAATTTTTAACAATTTTTTTTTTCTTATTTAACTGTTGTTTTTAAGGTTCAAGATAATATTAATTTTTTTGGTCAATTTTATTATTATTTCCATTAATTATTTAACTTTTTAAAATAAATAAATAAATAATTGAAAATTAAAAAAATAGCTATTAATAAAAAAATGTAGTAGTCAATCAATTATCGTAATTGTTGTTTTGTTTCAAGAAGAGAGAGAAATTAACATAACAGACAACCAATAAAAGAGAAAAAAAAAACATGTTATTTACAGTAGTTAATTAGAAAACGAAAAATATAAACTTAAAAATATTTTATTTCAAAATAAAAAGACTATAATAGAAAAAATGTTTGCAGTTTTAATAAGAATACAGTAAAGTAATTAATTTTGTTAGTTACAAAATGTTTAAACAACTATTATAAAAGATTAGTAAAAATACATTTTAATGAAAATACAACCCAAGTACAGAGCAGATGCAAAGAAAAAAAAAAAAAACCTAGTTACAACACTAACAATGAAACACCAATAGTCCAAAAAAGAATATTAATATACAAAAGAGTTGCTAACAAAAAAATCTAAGAAAGAAGAATTTAATTACAATAATTGTTAATCTATGTATCCTGCAGGAACATAATGCATCTGCAGTTTGAGAAATGTTGCAAAATTACAGTATATACAAGACTTCAAACTAAAAAAAAAAATGTGAAAAACGCAAGCATTAAAATTATTAGTCTCTGGATGCATATTAGCACGCATGGTCACCCTGAGAAAAATATTTAGTGCTTGGGGGCGGTGACAGAAGAGTAAGGAATCCTAGTAATTTTAATCCAATCATCTCCATGAAAAAATTTGTATGGAAAGTAATGGCTTAGGGATTTTGAAGACAGGTTCTTGATCCCACGCCATTTTACACGCTTGGATTTGTTTGAGCCAGGACCAGTATTATTGTACTCGGCATACAAACAAGTGTCCATACCTGAAAGACCATTGGGTCCTTGCCATGGCATATACCCTTCTGGTTGAATCAAATCTCCAATGTAAGTGTCCATGAAGATGGTCCTTGAGTGATCCTTCCATGGACGGGCTAGGTAAACCTTGTTATCTAACTTCTCTTTATGATCTGACACAATGTGGCTCCCTTGGATCACTGTTCCTGATGGTTGGTGCCTCTCCTTTCTACCTTGTGCTGTCACAATGCATTGCTGGCTTTTTAAGGCCTTTCTGACCACGAAAGTACAGTTCTGAAAATAAGCCAGAGCATCACCAAAGACGAAGTCTATGGTGCCTGAAATTGTGCAATCCCGATAAAACTGACGCATGGCATGAGCATACAGTGTGTCCTGATACCCCTCCATTGAGCATTTATAGAAAATGGCTTTGTCTGCTTGGACCCTTATGGCTACTGCTTGATGTTTGTGGGGGCCAGCAGTGTTCTCAAATCCCATATTGATGGCCACAAAGTAATCTCCTTGAACAGCTGCATAAATTAATCAACATTGCAATTCTTGATCACTCCCACGCAATTTAATATATTTACAAAAATCTCCTACATAAATGTAACAAATGGTTTGCAATTTTCTAGACATTTTTAGTACTGTTTTATAATAAAAACTTTTATTAAAGGACAACAAAAATTATGGAAAATGAAAGGAATGTTGGAAGCAAAGAGGGGAAATATACAGTAGCCAGTATTATTGTTCATTTTTCGTAAAGATATTAGTAGCCAGATGCTATAAGCTCTATAAGAAGGAAAGGATATGTAAGTACCAATAGAGGCGGTTCTATAAGTATTAACTCCATCTATGAAGTTTTTATGGCCGGTAATTCGTGTCTTTTTGCCACCATCACCTACAAACACCACGTGTGTCATTTTCTTAGTGACTTCAACATACTCATGGTAAACACCTTCCTTAATGTAAATCACGAATGGCTTTTGGTTCTTCTTTGGCACCTTCTTCAATGCCTGGTTGATGCTCTTAAAGCTTCCACTACCATCTTTGGCCACAACCACATTAGGCTTGACTTTGTGCGGACTTTTATGAAGGAGTCTACGAACACCACCAACACCATCCTCAACCCAGGAAGGAATAACCTCGTGATGACCAACAAGTTGGCGATGCCCATCGTTCGTCGACGTCATATTCATTTCCGTGACAGTGTTTCCAAGATCTGTGATGATGGCAAGGGCATTGCTACTCAAGTGCATGGTACTCATTAACACGTTCTTCATCTTCTTCCCAGCTTTGCTGGTGGTGTTCCTGAAGCCATCCAAGCAAGTCTCTTGGTATGTTATTGCACCGCTAAGCCAAACCCTTAAACTATTGATGATTTCGTCCAGATAGTCAAGATCAAACTTACCCATTCCCTCAAGTGATCTCTCGAATTCCTCAATGGAAAGATTCATCAGTTGTTTGCATGTGTCAAGTGCCATCTTGGATCTTGGGTCATTCTCAATCTCGTGCATGAGATCCGTTTTTTTTAGTCCCTTGCCTATTTTCTTAATGGTTACGTTGAAGGCAATTTTAATGAGTTCTCTTGCGTCCGTAGTGTTCCCAGATTCCTTTCGCAGGCTTTTCTCACATTCTTTCTGGTAATCTGTGGGTTTGCAAAGGGATTTCACCGCTTTCATACTGGAAGCAACGTTGGCCTTGTTATCTTGTGGATCGTTGAAACCGCTCAGATTGCGGTTCACACCAACTGCGACAGCCACCACCATAGCCACTAGGAAGATGGTAGAGACGCCAATGATCGCGATTCTCCTCTTCTTTTGTCCATCTTCCCCTTCCATTTTGAATTAATTTAAGCACCCCCTATATATGAACACCTTCAAATTAGATATATGCAATACAATAAGCCTCAGAGTAACACATTGTGAAAATGAAATTTGTAAACAAATTACTTCAAGTAGTTAACTGACAAGAACATTACATGCAAATGAAATATAACTAAACTTTGTGCTTGGTTTTTTTTTATGTTGTAACTTGTATTTCAATTTGATTCCTGCGCGTATTGTGCAATAGAAAGAGCCGCGCAAACAAGTGAAGGGAACTGGGAAGAGGGCCTGTGAGGCTGTGGCAATCCTCAGTCAAACCCTTTTGGAACGTGAATCTCTGTGATTGGCAGGCAAAATGGAAATTTCATTAATATATAATGAACGAATGGTTTAAAAGTTGGTTATACTCAACGTAACGTTTGGAGTCAAAGTAGCAACGTATCCATTCTAAAAGAGATGAATCACAGAAGCCGCACAATATATAGAAGCTTTGAGGTTTGTGTTTTTATCTTGGATTATGCTAATTTTAGCATTAGAATGCCTATTTGAATTCTTCGTCTCAATCACTAACATTTGTCCACACCCTTTCCTTTTTCTCTCATGCATAAGCAGCTGCGGGCGGGCACGAATTTAGCACCTTTATTATGGGTTAGTTTGGGCAGCCTCTAAAAAGACTAAAATGTGGCTTAATATGAAAGAAAATAAAGAATTAAATATTCACAACACACATTTTAATACAATATTTTAAACACACTTATAATAATGAGCTGAATTTTAATAGAATTCACAAAATATGATAAGTAAAAATGAGAAATCTTTTTAACTTTTCTTAAAAACTCACTTGATTTAATTTTTTTTGACATGCATATAAAGGTATTTATTGATGCATAAGGCATGCATCTCTTGATACAATTAATTTAATCAAAACAAGTTGAAGTGTGTAATTAAGCAACACGAAGAAATTCACTGTAAGCCAGCTTTGAAAGGCACTCCTGTATTGGGCAGCCTATTGTCACCCTGAATAAGATGATACCCTTGCCATGTGACCCTATTGCTAATGTTTGAACCAGGTCCCAATTAGCAAACTCTGCATAGTACAGCGTGCTCAAAGCAAAATCCCCGCACCATTCAGTCCAACCCTTTGGATCAATTAGGCCATCCGTAAAAGATTGCATGTAAACAGTTCTTGAATACTCCTTCCAAGGCCGACCCAAATATGTCTTTATACCATTATAATTGTTAGTAGCATCAGCCAAGTCACTGGCTGCTACTATGCCACAGTTCTGTATGGAGATGCCAGTGTTTTGGTTTGGATCCGCTCGGCCTTGTACTGTGATGGCATTGAATTGGTTTTGCATAGTAAGTATTGGATACATGTTACAGTCCTGGAATACTGCTGCTGCATTGCCAAATATGAAATCCACTGTGCCATAATTAATTAAATTATTTTTTAATAGCACTTTAAATAAATGATCGATATATAGTTCAATTAAAAAATATATATATGTGAAAAATTAAGAAATGAATCAATATTATAGATTTTTTTAAATGTCAGGAATTAACATAAAAAAATAAAATTAAAAATTAAAAATTAAAAAAAAGCAAAATTATAATTTAACCATAATAATACTATTTAATAAAATACCAAATCGACAAAATTTTGTATTCAATTAAATTCAGTATTTTTCAAACGTTAAATATTTTGTCCAATAACATGGTTAAAATTTTTATTCAACTATATTAAAATTTTATAACTAATTTTTATTTCAAAAGTTATATAACTTATCTGGTGTCAAACCTCTAACATTAGAACTAAAATGTTAAAACAAAATAGCTTTAGAAACCATCACCAATAGAAGAAAATTATTGAAAAGTTAAAATTAATTTAATTTAATTGAATTAGGGGGAAAATACTTGTTAGAATTCATCCCTTAATAAAATAATTTGTTAATACTCCTCCTTAATTAATGTAGTACTTAATAAAAATTAATTAGGTTGAAGACATAACTGTTAAAAATCACCATTAGTGAACATTAAATGCATAATATAGTTTAATTATTAATTTTCTCATAAAAAATTAAATTCATGAATGAAGGATTATTTTATTCCTTATATATAGAAAGGTTTATAAAATGATAAAACATCCTATTTCATTTCATCCAATCTATTCAAAAATCTTTTTTAAGAAAAAAAAAAAGAATTATCGAATAAAATAATTCTTATATTCTTCTTTAAAAAAAGTTATTTTCATCACATTTAATAAAATTTAAAAGATATTGAATGATCCTCTTCAAAAAGAGAAATTATTTATAATTTTATTTTGCTTACATTAAAATAAAATTTCACGTAAAAATTCTGGTATGATTCTTCTACTATTTACGTGTCTATTTTACATTCACAAATGTTAGAATTTGGTCTGTTAAATTCCCAACAATACTCACGTTCAAATCAATTTACATTTTAATATTTTACAATTTCTATATAAATTTATGTTACGCTCCAATCAAACAGTTTGGGCTCAAAATTTTGAATTCCAACAACAATGTGACCAACTTAAAGCAAGCTAAATTTGTTGTAAATAATGATAGTAATAGTATTTGCTAATATCGAAACAGGCTTAACTTAAAATTCCATGTTTATATAGCTTGTCGCTACCTTCCACTGGTGATTGACTTAATGTTGGATACCTTTTAAGTTGATCTACTGCATCAGATTTCATCACAATCCCAGCATTCCAATGCCAAGGTTGAAGATAAGTTGAATCAATGGATGAGGACCATGAAGATGGATGAAGTATCACAGAACCCCAATCCCTACTTCCAAGCCTTGCTTCTTTTAATCTTCTCCTCACCAACAAGCCTCCCACGTCTTGTTTCTTTATTTCTGATACACTTTTGAGTATTGAAAGGCAAAGGAGAAGCATCAGTACTGCATCTTCTTCTGGTAATACTTCAACAACCAATAGCCTCCAATTTAGAAGAGCAGTGGCTTTTCCATCCGGGTTATCTTCTGTGAAACGTACCACTGTTAGAAAACTTTCCTCATCTTCCTCTTCCTCAATCTCCTTCTCCTTTAACTCAATTTTCATTTCTTCACCTTTTCTCTTTGACTTTGTTTTCTTTACTTGATATTGCATCTGCCTCCCTCTCAATAACTGTACCTGCAATTGATTATTCAAACTTGGGAGTTAGCCAAATTAAGAAGCAAAATTTGCATTTAATTTCAGGATAATATTTAGGGAAGTTGACACTCTACCGATGATTCTTGAGATGTTTGATTTAGCAAACTAAAAGTAAGATCTGACACTAATTGTGATGAGTCCCATTGTATTATCAGTTCATCTCCTGTTGAAAAGCACCATGCAACTTTACATTGTTCAGTAGGTTCCTTTGGTGTTGCAGTGGCCACCACCTTCTCTGTACTAGACAGAAACAAAACAAGAAAGTATTTGAGATTTGCTCAAGAAGGATGGAAGCAGAAATATAATCTAGGATTATAACTTGGCCAAAATATATTTTTGGTCCTTATTTTTTTTTTTTTTTCACTTTCATCTTTATTTTTTAAAAAATTTATTTTAGTCCTTTATGTTTTTAAAAATGTTCAATTCCAAATGGTCCTTTTCATTAAGTTGACATCATTAACTCTCTTCTTCATCATCACCAATGACGACGCTGGCAAGACCGAGGTGAAACCATGTGATGAGGAGGTAATTAAAGAAAAAGTGGAGAAGAATTCTAGCGAGGAAGACAAATGTGATGATGAAGAAGAAGAGGAGGAAGAAGAAATTTAATGTTGTTAGCTTAAACTTAACGGAAATGACCGTTTTGAACTTTTTAAAAACATATAAGATCAAAATGAATTTTTTAAAAGATAAAAAACTAAAATAAATAAAAATAAGATAAAAAAGCAAAAGTGAAATTTAACCTTATAACTTTGATAAAGGCATGCAGTTAAGGCATTCAATTTTTCGGTTCTCAAGTATTACTTCACAAGACCTGATATAGCTAAATTATAAAGAAAGAAATAGGACCAAGGCTTATTCACACCAATGGCGGTTCCTAATTTCTAGTTTCTCTTGTGACTCGTGTACACATGCCAGCAAACCATGATTAAATTTATGTAACATGTACATAAAACATACCAGGGGCTCTACCGATGGAACCAGCAACATAAGACCAAGATCCTTCACGTATCTCTATAATCCTATCTTCCCATTTTACAGCTGAAGGAGCTTCACCCCCTCTTCTCCAAAATCCTCCTCCTACCCTGTAGTTCAAACATTTGCCTGTTAGCTAGTACAAAATGGTATCTGTAGTATTAACTGTACCAAGTATTTCTTAATATCAAGGTAGAGTTCAGGAAGTTCACCTAATTCTAATGACAAAACACACTCTCCCTGCATGATCAAGAACTGTGCGAGACAACCATCGCCCTTCTTGTGGACGATAACTATTCATCTTCAGAATCACATCAGATATCATTGCCCCAGAATCATCAGTGACTCGATCAGGCACACATTTCAACAAGTATGGTGCTTGAACTGGTGGGGTTATTGAGGTAACAACATTCACCAGTTGACTAACTTCCTTTTCCAAAGTTAAAGAATCTGCTCTCAATAAATCATTCCAACGGAATGAAATAGTGTCTAGCAAGTTACTTCCTCTTAGACAGCCACCGCCATTACGACGATACTCAGACATAACTCCCTTAGTCCCATACTCACAGTAAAAATGCCAAGCTTTTTCCCATGAATCATTGGTGAAAGTGGACAAGGCTTTATCTTGCTTTAGCTCACTATGACACCTCACTATTCGGAGGCGTAGAAAATCGCGGTTAATATTCTTCTGCAATGTTGTTATTCTTTGCTTAAGCCTGACAAATACACAGGCCTGCATTGTAAAATTAGACACACTTCATTCTTTTGGATTACTGTCATATACATTCATGATGCTCTAAACAGGGATTGTTTGAATTTTGAAATATGTTACATGTTGTTGCAACACCACCATTTATACATTAGAGCATAGAAGTTTTGGGTAGCTTCCTCATACATGTATGAAAATATTACAAACACAAACGATTGAAAAGTATTAAAAAGCAACCTAACATTTAGGCAAACTCAAGCAAAAGAATGTAGCTATAAGATTCTACTGTTTCTACAATCAAGTGGATGATGGTGCCACCTAAGTCCTAACATCAACCACACAAACTACTTCAATTCATTTACAACAAAAACTGAACAGAAAAGAGCACCCCACTACACAACATTCTAGCAAGTATAAAAGAAAAGACAACAATAGAAGTAGAAGGAGGAAACGAGAGTATAAAATTGACCTCTAGTAATAATCTTGGATGCATGGACCTGTATTTTGTATTGACATCTGTGCCCGATTCCACCCAATAGACGGGGGATTTGACTGGGATAACACCTTCCAATGTCAAAGACACCTCTCCACCAGCTTTCTCATAAGGTTGATTGAACGCCCTATCCCACAACTTCTTGGTTTCTTCAAACTCCTTTTCCTTCACCGTTTCAGACAGAGTAGCCACCTTCTGCAGATCAGCTTCTACAGCTAATACTTTCAAATCTTCAAAATACACTGTTGGGTAGCTCTACTCCATTAAAAAAAAAAAAGAAATCAAAATAACATAATAGTGAATCAGAAAAAGAAAATTGAGAAAATAAACTAAGGAAGAAAGTTATCAAAAGAAGAAATAGGTAAGTAAGTAAAAATTTCGTTCTAGTGGTTCATCCGCGACTATGAAATTAAGAGGCAAGATATAGAGTAGGAAATTATGAAGAAGCGCATCAGCATTTAAGAGGAGAATGAACACAACAGAAACGAGAACGAAATTAAAGGCAAACTGAAACACACCTGGTGGGTGAGCCACATTAAGAGAACGTCCGAAGGAGGAACCAGACGTGAAGAAAGCTCACGAGCGAACCTCTGCAGCATAAACAAGAAAGCCTTGTATCTCTGTCTCGCAGCAATCAAGTAGAGCATCTCAGACCTGTACGGCTCTACAAACATGGAACACAACACCCTCCACTTTTCAACTTCCTTAAATACACCCTCCTTCAAACTCCCTCCAACAACCACAGTATCCAAATCCTGCGAATCCGAACTCACCTCGTTCTCAAACGACTCCAACGGGTATCTGCTACTCCAAATCTCCCTGCACCGCATCAACGCATACTCTCTGTTCTCTTCGTCAAAGATTCCCGCTCTCCCTATAAGCTTCGAGAACCTCCTCTCGCAGTATTCCCTGTAACTCACCTAAAAATAGAAGCAACGTTAGATACAGAATGAGTATTTTACTTTTTAGTTTCTTTTTCAAGGATGACCAACTTACCGGGTTTAAAGTGTGACAGAACCAAACCCAGTGGATGTCAAGGGGAGGAAGAATCATGGGAGGGGCAGAGTTGTGTACCGTGAGATCAGCAATCAACGGCATCCAGAAATCATGGTACCTGCAAAAACGCTCCACCGTCAGATAAGATTACTATACCAAGCTGACACATAAAACCGCTATTGGTCTAGAGAGTTGACCTTCTCACGGCTTCCACCATAATGGGCGTGTGGTGAAGCCACACAGAATCCGCCACACTCCTCAAGAAGCCGATATTTCGCCTGGCCGCTGACACAAGATCGATTCCGAGTCGTATCGCTGCGATTTCCGGCAATTCGCCGAGACTTGTGGACGAAGTGCTCGGCGAGATTTGGGAACCGTCTGGATTCTCCGACATGGTTTTGGACTGTAAAGTTGAAGAGTAGGAAAATGTGGTAGTATATTTTTAGTAAGTGGAAGGCATGATTGGGTTGTGTGGAGAGTGGAGAGTGGAGAGTGCAGAGAGAGAAAGATAGTTGCGTCTTTAATGAGAGGAATTAGTATACAGTTAAATGGATGAAGATGTTGTTTGTTTGTCGGAGCTTAGAACAAAGAGAACAAACGAAAAGCAGAGAGAGATGATGGAGTTAAGAAAGACATTAATAACTATTAAGGTGTCCCTGTTTGAACACGTGTCACAATCCCTTGGCACAGTGGCTCGTGCTTCGTGGCATGGTCAGCAGAGGCCAATTCCATTCCATTGCAACTGTAGTTTTCAATTAATGCTAACAAAGATAATTATATTATACCTAACTCTTGGGTTTTTCTTTGCTCTACTTTGGCAATAAGGTACCTAATAGATTTAGGACATTGCTAATCAATGTTTTTTATGACACTAATAATAAAGGTTAAAAAATTAAAAGAAATTTTTTATTAAAATTATATGAAAATATATTTAAAAATTATAAGAAGATGTATTTTTATATATTTTAGTAAAAAATTATTTTTATTTTTTAAGTAGTATTCTAAAGATATTAATTAACATTTGTCATAAATTTATGGTATAAAAAGTTTCAATGCACACATATGAAAAAAAAAATATTTGGTAAGATAATTAGGTAATTTATCAATTTAAAAAAAATGTTTTAGACATTTTTAATAAAAGCTTTTTTAAAAAATAACAACTTATTACTTTAGTCTTTCATATAAAAAATCAACTTATACAATATTATATTAAAATAATTAGTGATTTTGAGTTCAAATAAAAAGTATGCAGTTGCATTAAAAATTTAAAAGAATTTTATTATTCATAATAATCCTATCCAACTTAAACAAGATAGTTTGTTATAGAAAATAGTGTGATCTCTAAAAAAAAAGCAAACAAATAAAAATATTATTGATAAATCAAACAATGTTAACTAAATCGTAAATCTCAAATAATATTAACTAAATTAAGTAACTTTTAATTATTGTGAATTAATTAAGAGGATCTTATAAGCGGTGGATCTATATGTTAGTGAATAAGTGTCCTTTTTTAAAAAAAAAATATGTATAAATATATTAAATGTGTATATTTTACTCCCTCTAATTTTATATATGTGAACCCTTATGTCTTTAATGTTTTATTTTTTCATGATAGCTACTATTATTTTTTATTTTTTAAATAAATTATTCTTCCTAGCTTAGGATCTTAAATTTACCATTGCTTATATATAAGAAAGATGATAGTAATTAAATTCATTAATATTAATTAATAATATTATAAAATTAAATTTTATTCTAAAAATATTTGTAGAATTAAAAAACTATACAAAATAATAATAATAATAATATTATTATTATTATTATTATTATTATTATTATTATTATTATTATCACAAACTACTATATATAATAAGTTGTTAACTTTAATAATAAACACCCTATAAGTCACATCAAAACTTATTTTAATTGATTAATAATATAAATCTTTTATATCAATAATTTATATCTAATAGACTCTAGAGTAAAGGGTCTTTTATATAATTTTCTCCATAAACATTTATAAAAAAAAATAAAAAAAAATAAATATAATTATTATCCCAAATTTAACTTATTTTTTCAAGTATTTTTTAACCAATTTTTCTTTTTGAAAATGTCAATGACGTATTTAGAAGTAAAGAAAATTTTAATAAAATATAAAAATAAAAAAAAAATAATTAAAATATAAAAATATAGTTTTATATATCATTTAACTTGTAGAACGTTCAAGTTGGTTAAGTGTAAAAATTAAAAAAAATTATAATATATTCATATTTAATTACTTTTATATATATTTAAAATAATGATATGTAAAATAGTGAATAAATAAATTTATATTTAATTATTTTATCATACTAAATTTTATTTATTTCATTTTCTTATTTTTTATAACATAAAAAAACTTTATTGTTGATAACACTTTGTATTTCTTTTTTAAATTTTTTTAAAATCATATATAGAACAAACAAATTTTTATAAAAAATATTTTTATTTGTTTTTAATATAAAAAATATTTTTAAATTAAAAATTAAATGTGAAAACAATATTTTTTTCATTTTGTTTTCTACATTATATATTTTAATTTAAAAATAAGATTCATAAATATAACAAATGAATGTCTTATAACTAATAAATGAATACATAATAACTAATAAATGAAAATATTATATTAGTACTTATTTATTTAAATTCTTCATAACTTATTTATAAAATTTATTATCTTGTATTCTCTATTTTTATTTATTTATGATTTTTTATATTCTCTATTTTGTATGTTTTATTGTAAAGACATTATGTTAGTATTCTTTATTTTAATTTTTCATGAAACTTTTCATTTTCAAGTATAAATCACTATTTTTTTTTTGGTGTAAAAAAGTGAAGATAAAAAATTAAAATATTTGTCAACTGTTTTGTACATTTTTTTTTTCATTACTTTAACCTATTACATTTTTTTATAATTTACTTTAACTTATTACATTTTTTTTATATTTTACTTTAATCTATTACATTGTTTGATTATAAATAAAAGAACTATATTATTATAATAGATGATAAACAATACTTATTATTTTTTTATAACTATCACATATATAAATAAAATTATAAATAACTTCTTTAAATGAAAAGTTAGATTGATATACATTTTTGTTCTTTTTATTTTGATGTTTGACATCATACTTTAAAATAGTAATAAAGGAAGTAGGTTTATCAAAACATATTTATTGTAAATTACAACATAAAACATAATATATATATATATATATATATATATATATATATATATATAGCATATTAATGTTTTAAGTATTTGATTTATTTTTAACAATTTTTTTAGGCATCTTCTACAATAATGAACATATCTTAAACTGATCAATAGGTCTATTATCATATGACTTACTTAATTGAGTCATGTCAAGTGCGTTTAATATATAATAAATTTTAAAAAAAATTATTCAAAAGAATTATTAGTATTTTTATAAATAATAAATATTTTTTGGTAAATGTAATATTTTAAATAATAACAAAAATAAAAAGTAATTATTAATACAAAAGAAACAAGATATAAATAAAAAATAATAATTTTTTATATATTTTTTGCGAGAGAGATATATAAATAAATTAAATGTATTTATTTCGTTTGATTTTTTTTTATAATAAATGAATATAATTTTATAAATTAAAAATAAATAATTTTTAAAAAATATTTCTCACTTAATTATATAAAATTATTTCGTTTAATTTTTTAATTTTATTATTATAAAGAAACTAGGGGCATAATAAAGGATATTGGAGTTTTATCATTTTCTTAATCATATGTATGAATCTCCTAATGATATGTGTGTTTGTAAAAGTAAAACCAGATATGAAGGAGGAGATAAATTTCTGTGTACTGGTCATTGTGGGGTGGTGGTCCCAAGCCTTATCTGACATCAGAAAATTATAATGCGATCCACATGTCAGCACGTGGATAAAGACATGATCAAGACACCGCTGAATATGGCCATATACATACCATGCCAACTGCTCTCTGCTCAGCTCTCACCTCTGTTACATTACATATACCTTCAGAAAGGTTTAAGTTTAAAATATAATTTTTGTTTTTTATTTTTTTATTTTAAAATAAAAATATTCAATTTTTTATTTTATTTTTTTTTTCAATTTTGATTCGATAGTTAATTTTATTTATATTTGTTTAATTCTTATATTTTAATTAATTAAATTATTTTTTAATCATGTCTTAAATAAATTAAATTTAAGATTTAATTAGATAAAATAAAAAAATAAAATTAAGAATAAGACCAAAATTATTAATCTTTTAAAATAGAGAAATTAAAACTTATGTCAAAGGTTTAATTAGGGGTAAAAACACAAATACGTAACACGACCGCAATTCAGTAACCCAATTTAAAAACATTTCAAATTTCGGGTTACATTGAATAATAAGTTGGTAAAATATATGTAATTCAAGACAATTTAATTATTTCAAAGATATTTCGCCATGTATCTTAAATTTTTTTTTTTGTAAAGATTAAAAAAATAAAAAAAATACGTGTAATATAAAAAATCACATGAAATGTTAGTATAACTTAATTTATAAAAAAAGGTTGACTAGTTATAATCTCATTCTAATGACATTGTCCATGAATGGATTGAGATGTTATGTTATATGTGTAATTTGTTGTAAGTATTGATGTTGCATAATTTTAAATTTGAAAAATAAAGTGTTTCTATATTAATTTTTATATTTAGGAGTAATAAGATAGGTTAGATTTAACAAATTAACTCATCTAATCCATAAAAAGATGAGAATAAACTAGATGATTTAACTCATCAATTTGTTTAACTTATTTTGTTTAATATATTAATTCGATAAGTTAAGATAGGTTGGTTTGTTATGTTTATTATTATTTTTTTATAAAAAAAATGTGTTATTATTATATTTCATTTTACTTGTTTTATGTTAATGTATTATTTTTCATGAGTAAATATGATTTACATCAATTTATTTATTTAAGTTTTTAACGTTTTTCAAAATATAAACTTGTTAATTGTTATTATTATTATTTTATTTATGAAGTCAATTATTTAGTAAAAAAAAATTAATCAAATTTAGGTTAAATTAATACTATTTTTATATTTTAACTAAATTCAAGTTAGTATTTTGAAATGGGAAGTTTAACTTTCTTTTTTTATTATTTTATTTTAATTTTGACAAGTTAGCTTGCTAGTCTAACTATAAACAAGGTGAGTCAAAATTTTCAATCAACTTATTCCAATCCAACCCATTTTTGACAAGCTATTGATAGGTAGGACCAAAATAGGGTAGATTATCTATTTTGTCACCCCCAGTTCTTGTTTATACTACATCTTTGACTTTCTTACCTCCTCATTATCCCATTCTATTAAGTTACATTTGCAACAAAGATCCATTCTCCAAAGCACATTGCACTGGTCTTTCTGCGGAAAACCTTCACTGTCCTTTTCTCCTTAAATGGACCATGCATTGCTACATCACCATCTTACTATTTTGCTTCCACGTCAGAACCATTACCAATAGAATTTTTCTTTTAGGGTGCTACTTCCAAGCTTTTCTCATGTCACATGATTTTTGGCCTTTACTTCTATAGCAACAACAAGCGACGTGTCATTTTGCTCAAAGTGAAGGCAAATGTAGCCGATAACATGAGTCACATGGAGGAAGACAAGGAGGATTTAGACCTGACAGTTGGTCATTACAATGCCTAAGGAGTTGGGGTCAACAAAGTCAAGGGTTTTGTGGAAAGTGAATGAGGAGTTCAGGGTGGTAGGTGAAAAAAGGGATTTATATGGTTGACAAGGTTTAAGAATGTGAAAAGTGTGTATGATACATTATAAAGGTTTAAATTTGCATAATTGCACACTAGAGGATGCAACGAGCTTGGCAACATGGTTAAACTTGCTGCATGTGGACTTTATTGTGTAAGAAAAGCAACTCATCGTTAATGCATGAAAGTTTCATGACGTTATGCTTTAGAGCCATAATGACAGCAAAAAGAATGCACATTTCCTTCTACTGACACCTAATGTAACATCTTATTAATTTAACTATAACTGCATAAATAAATAATTTTACAAAAATATAATTTTATGTCATTAGATAGAATGCAAGAAAAATTTATTTTCCAATTAAAAATCAAAACGTGCATATGATCAATTTATATTAAAAGAAATAAAATAGAGTAAATGCTAAATATCATCATGTGTTAATGCATAAATGTAAACTATTATGTACCTGCGGCGCTACAAATATTATCAAATAAGTTGAAAAGTTTTATTATTAATGTAGAATTATAAAAAAAATACTTATATTTTTGACCCAAAACATAACACACAAATTTTCCTTTTAAATACATTAATCTAATTTTTAAAATTCAAATTCATCGTAATCATATTTGGATAAGACCCAATTTAGTGGAATGGAACGGGTGATGCATACCCGTAATTTGAGAATCAATATTATTTAAGACAAGATCAATTGAATTCAAGTGGCAAGTTCAAGTAAAAAAAATGAAACTTGAATGCACAATAAACGTAAAGACCAAAGGAATTTTGACAGTGTGAATTAAATTGAAAAGTAAATGCAGAAATCTAAAGAAAAATAAATATTTTGACAACAATTTTGAGAAAGAAATGAAGAAGAAGCCGAGAAACCTGAAGAGCTAAAAATGCAAGTTGAAGTAAAATATGAAAAGTAAAGTGGGGATGTAGATGTGCAAGAAAATTAAATCGAAAAGCAGATAAAGTTGCTATAAATGAAGATTGAAACTTGAATAGAAGTAAGATGAAAAAGAGAAATAAAATAAAAGAAAAGAACTAGTCATGCAAATCGGAGGAATTGAAAATTGAAACAGGAAGAAGATGGTGAGAAAACTAAATGCTTAATTGAAAGATTTGGTTGGAAGTATATACTCCACTTATCAAACAAGTAGCCAATGTTTGAGGCACCTGTCATAAACGTTGCAGAGTGTTTTGGTCATTTGGTGTGTTTTCAACAACTAATTTACAGACTTTCAACCTTAGTGCCCGAATGATGTTATATAAACTCGTGTATAATTTAAGAAAAGGTAAAATTATTTTTAAAACCATCTCATTCAAAAATAAAATTTTAAAATTATAATATAAAAATAAATATTAATATATTTAGATTTCTGGTCAGGACCTTAAAACCATTGTTTAATCAAACATGAGAAGAATTTTTTTTTTTCAAAATTATAATATTTTTTTAAAAACAGAAATTCCAACTCACAATTTTTGTCACGAGATAGCAAGAAACAAATATTTTGATGATAAGATGAAAAGAAAAAAAGTTAAATATTTTAAATTTTAAAACAAGAGAAAATTTTATTTTTTTCTAGATTATTTGTCTATTCCTTTTCCGTCAAACAAGAAAAAAATTCATTCCTATTTATTTAATTTCTATAAAATAAAACATGACGATAAAAAGGACCACTAATATGACCATTCTATTAGGAATTTTGGATTAAGAATACAAGGGGCACAAAAAGATGGAACTAACGTGTGTCTCCGTTGAACAAAAGAGGGTAGGAATAAATTTATTGGTAATCAATCACTAGAGTAGAAACAATTTTCTTTTAATAGGTATTAGCTCCACCAAGAAAAAAAAAAAGGTATTAGTTAATTGATGGTTTAACAATGGTGCTTTTAATGAACAATTTAGCAAATTATCTGGTATCTAATTAATTGAGTTGAATTACATTCCTCTTATTAGCTTTTTTTTTTTTTTTTCAAATATCTTTTCTTCTTTTCATAGATGAACATGAATTGTATTTTAATTATATATTATTAATATAAAAAATATCTTAACAGTAATAAACAATTATCAATTTGTTTTAAATGATATTTTTTTTAGTGTTGTCAACAATTAATATTAAATATTATATGATCGATTTTAAAAGTCACAAAACTGATAATCAATATTTAAAATTAGTCATTAATGACATAATCAATTAACGAGAGAAATATTACAGTAAAATTAAATATAATATATATTGATTTTAGAAAAGAATACATTTTTTAAAAAAATTAATTTAAATATGATTGAAAACAGAGAAAAACATAATTTACTCAAATTAATTTAAAATGAAAATGCAAACGGGTGCGTGAGGTCGTCGTGTCGACAAGATTGTAAACTGATATTATTATTATTATTTGTTGTGAGACGAAATATGATGATTAATAAGCTAACGACTTGTTTAGATGGATAACAAATTTAAATTTATATTATTTAGTTGCATAAAAAATAAAAATCAAATAAAATATTAAAAAATTTAGTTTTGATTTTTATGATTTTGTATGATCGTTAAAAAGTAATGACTAAATACGTGTTTCACTAATTTATTTGAAAAAAAATATTTTATTAATTAAAAAACGTTGTTTCAGAATTATTATGTTTACACCCTGATTAAAATTTTAAAGTTTAAAGAGTTTTTCTGTAGCAATTCAAAATTTACATTGTGTAACATTAATAGGTTTAATTGTAAACCTTTACATTATTATTTTGTTTTTTAATATTTTAATCTTTTATGTATTTTATTATTATATTTTAATTTTATAAATTTTATTACTTAAATGTATAATAAAATACTGATATGTCTATAAAAATAAGTCATTTTGTCATCAATTTTGTAAAACAATATTATTTTGTTATTAATATAATGAAAAATATGTAAAAATTAAAAAATATAATTATAAAATATAAAAATTAAACAATCAAATTTATAAAAAAATAATTGAATAATAAAATATATAATTATACCTAACTAATAAGTAATACAAGTTTTACATTTAAATTTTTAGCTTATCCTTACTGTAATATTTAGGTGACTTTTTATGTAATATTTAATTGTTTGGTTTTAATGTTTCATTTTTTTAAATTATACAATTTTATTCATTCGTTAAATAACAATACTATCTTTTTATTAAGACTAACGTTCTGAGATGTAGAAACTAAAAATCATCAAAATAAATTTTATTTTTTTAATAGAGTCTTCTCCGTACGTATTTTTAACAAAGTTGTCTTCCTGTATACGATTAAAAAATCAATTTTTTATCAATATATTTAAGAAATTTATTTATTTACCAACTATATTGTAACGTGTTTTGTGTAAAAAAAAATTATAACGTCTTAATAACTATGTTATCTAATGCGTTTGCTGTTAATAAGACAAAATCATTATATTTAGAGTTTTTAAGGATGTCAATACATCTGGCAGTCTAATGTCACGTTAACATCTTTATTAAATACTAAATGTTAAATTAATGGATTAATAAGCAAATTATTTTATTTAAATCAAATTAACTATACGTTAATTTATTAATTTTATAAACAAATGAACCTTTCATATACATTGTTGAATGTTTCATCGTCATATTATTTTTAATTTTTAAATTTTATTAATAAAGTTTATTTTAATTATTTTTATAAAAATTTTATATTAAAATATTTATAAATTTATTTTTCATTTAAAATTTAAAATAAGTATCTATTTATTATTTTATAAATAAATAAAAATAGGAATATACTATTATATTAATTTTATTTTCAATATAAATATATTCTTTTATAATATATTCTCATCAAAACTTTGTTATATATTTTTGTATCAAAAAATTTGATTTTTTAAACATAATCAATCCAGATTTAATTATATAGTAACACTTTTTTTTTATAAATATTAAATGATGATATATTAAAATATTAAAATTTATTTATGCATTTATTTCTATTTTTTTATATAAATTAAATTTTCAATCAAGTTTGATTTATTTTTTTATTAATTCTTTTTACTTATTATAATAGTAATTTTAATATAAAATTATATACATACAATTTCAATTAAAGTCTATATTTTGTTATATTTTATTTAGATACTACTTTAATTATCTCAAAATAAAATATATAATTTATATTTATATCTTTATATATATATATATATATATATATATAAAGTTATAGACTTTTTATCCAAAATTAGGATGAATATATTTTAACTAAAGATTTAATAAGTTTCTTTGACTTTTTAAATATGATTATAATTTTTAAATTTTAATAACACTAAAAATTTATTTTCAATTTGAGCATTTAATGTATTATTATGTTAATCATTTAATTATTTTTCATTGTAAAATGCATCAGAAAATTTCTTTCAGATATTTTTTTCAAATAAATAAAAATATCCTAAAGAATTATAATATACATCAAAAATTTTATTCTTTTTTTTTCTTTATGAGGAAAGATTATATATTTTTTCGTAATCAATATGGTTCATATATAATTTTTGTTTAAAAATTGGTCTAAATTTAAAATTATTTTAAATATAGTTTTATTCGTTATTAATAAATTTACTAATATAATTTTATTGTAAAATATTTAAAATGAATCATATTTTTTTTGTTAATAATATAAAAAATATTATGATAATATTTATAAAAAGTATAAACATAAAACACTTTCATATATTGAATAAGTTATTTAAATATTTTAGTAAATTATTATTAGATGTTATTTTTATCTAAAAATATAATTGTTTTTTGATCATTTTAATTGCTTATATTCACTGGTAAATGATGATAATAATTATTTTATTTTAATTATTTTATTAATAATTTATATAGGGTAAAATTATTTGAATATATTTTTTGATAAAAAATTATTTATTTAAATTATTTTTATAAGAATTGTTTAAATTACTTATTTAAATTTGAATTTAAAATTGGCTTACCTAAGACATTATAATTTGATATTGATTTGATAAAATTATAAGTTAATCAAATATAAATTTTTATTTATGTATTTTATTTGTATTTATGTTTGTATATTATTGATCTATTTTATTTGTATTGAATTACTATCCATCTGTTAATTATTAGAGAAATGGATGAATTTTTATTATTATGTTTTATTGCTAATGGGAACAAAGGGTCTTGAATTCTTCTCAGTAACCACAAGCACAATTTCAAGCGTTTAAAGGTCAACCTCAAAAAAATTAATGTCAATTTTAGCACATAAGTGTATAAGGTTGGCCTTAAGATAATTAATATCGCTTTAATGTACATAAAAAATAATTAAAATTAATTATAATACGATTAATGATGATCTTGACACACAAATATATAAGATTAGTCTTGACATAATTAATGTTATCTTACTATAAATTAGAAAATTATCAAGATCTATCTTGACATGACTAATGTTATTTTAAATTTAATGATTTTCACTATCATAATTCATGTTTTAATTAAACAGTTAATAAAATAAATTTTTTTATATTTATTTTAATTGATATTTTAAGTTTTATTTATTTTTTTATATTTAAAGATGGAGGGTTGTATATCCTTTCGAGTTTTTGTTGAGTGATGTTATTTATGTTTTTTTTTTAGTTGATCTTTTCAATCTTATTTACTTTTGTTGACTTGAAGTTAAATAGCTATATAGTCACACACGATTTTAACTCTAATTATATATCTCTTAAACTTTTAGTGATAAACTAACTTATCACTGAATATTATATCCATTTTTTTATTGAGAACTTGGCCAATTAACTTAACTTAAAATATCCCAAAGACCTAAAAACTTGGGGGAAACACGTACCCTTAAATGCTCCCATCATAAACAATCTCCAGTTCATCTTCTTGGTGGCGATTTTCTTTTACCGAAACATAAAATAAGCGCAGATATGGTTAGTTTGAGAATGATTTTTTTTTTATTTTTATTTTTCTCAGTTACTTTCATTTCATAAGTTTTTATTTTATAGAAAAAGACATTTATTTTTTCAAAGACTCAGTAGTAGAAGAAATGAATAAAAAAAGGACATTTTCTTTATTAATTTGGACAGTGGTATTTGGATAACAGAGTTCAAGGTTTTTGAAGCTAAGTTGATTTTCTAAGACGACATAGTGTACACGAAACCTATTATTATTAGTTATTACAGTTTGATTCTCTGTGATTTTATTCAAACAACTAAACATTTTGGTCTAACTTCAATGCCTTGGACGATAAGCCCTCCCTTCAATTGATAACCCACCTCCATCAAACTCATTGTAACTTCTTGGTCATCATCTCCACTAAAGAACTCACCCATCTCAATTTCCATCCACCCATCTTCTCTTTTCATTGGAACTCCAATCCTTTCAAACACCATCTCATTCTTACACTTGTTCTCATCTTTCTGGTACAAATATACCTTCCCACTCTGCACTTTGTTGCCCGCTGCAACTGATACCTCACACTCCACTGATTCAAGCCCGTATTCGCGATGGGAAATTTTCATTATCAGATAAACCGCATACAGAGTGTTTGGTGTTAGAATCCTCGTCCCAATTTTCGCTCCAATTTCTAACCAGCTCACTGTTCTCAGCTCAATCACCTCTTTGAATCTGCACAATTATTCATTATAATAAACCCCAACCCTTTAATTACCATATAAATTAAGTACAAAAACTTAGATACAGTTATCTTCTCTAATCACACATAATTGGAATTTTATCTCCATAATTCTCATAATTTATATTAAATGCCACTCTAATTTATTAAAGTAAAATTTCTGGTAAGCAAATAACAAATATATTTTGTAAGCTTAATTTAAGGACAAAAATTTAGACAGGCTGTATACTAAAATCATAATTAAAATTTTATCTCGATAATTCCGATAACAAATATTTATATTAAATGTCAATCTATTTAAATATTTAAATAATTACATCTAAATTTTTTGTAATAGATTATATGCTAACACTGACCAAATTAAGTAGAATTAGAAATAGAAATATTAGTCATTTAAAAATATGCCGTACTAAATATTTTAAAGAAAGGGACTGTTTAAACAAATTAAGAAGGGTTGAAAGTTGAAATTGGATCTGTTTAAAATGACCTTGATTCAGGCACTGATCTCCAGCTCCAACACAAAGGGTCATTGCTCCACGTAATGGACAGCTCCCTTGCAGATAGGATATAAGATTTTTTCCCAGAAGACTTGTCCAATTTGAAGCTCTACATGTTCATAGAGGAACATGATATATAAATTATTTGATGAAAAAAATCAAATCAAGCATGAAATGAATAAAAATACTAGGTAGCATATATACCATGTTGCCCCCATCTAGGAGAAGTGGATGGCAAAGAGCACAGAAGAGGTGTTTGAAGGAAGAGGAATTGAGGGCGAGGGGATTGAGGGACCTTGAGACAATGTCAAGGTAATCAGAAGGAAAGAAACTCAGCCAGAGAAGGTCAGAATCAGCGGCTGAACGCAGGGTTGAAGAGACCATGGAGAATGTACATGCGTCTGGTGGAGACGTGTAGGACAGAATTTTGGAGACACAATCCTCTGGCAACGTTTCCATGTGGGGTTAGGACTTAGGACTTAGGACTTGGGACAAAGAATTGATAAATAAAATCAAATGTTTATGTTCATGAACACACGACACGACACCACACGACACGGTGCCTCCACTTTGCTTAATATAGCCCAATTTGGTAGGTGTCATTTTGACGTTTTGCAAATGTGATGTGTTAATAGCTGTTATCTTAGGGAAATAAAAAAGAAGAAAGAAATTAGGCTGCGTTCTCCAAACATTGCACCTTCATCCATCCACCTTGCCTTTTAAGTGGATTCTGTAGGTGTAGCCAAATAATTGAGTAATTAATTAATTAATTAATTAATAAGCGGCCTCAATCTAAAAGAAACCAATGTAATACTTTATATTAACCCACTTTATATCTTTAAATATCTGTGTGCTTTGATCCTTTCCACGTTTATTATTTTTATATTTTTCGGACGCCCAAATTCAAATTGCATTCTCGTGGTATATGCATGACGACGATTAGGTGATGATGCCCCCAAACTAGTGTAACACATTGTTTTTTGGAATTATTAACCAACAAACTCTATTTTGGATTTTTTTTTTTATTTAATTTAAATAATATTTTTTTTTATCATACATTTAGATAATTATTATATTTAGTTAACTGACTTATAACTAAAACTTATAAGCTACTAAATGAGACGACACTCTATCACCCTTTAAAATAGTTTCTTTAAAGACAATAATTAAAAAACATAAAAAATATTTTTAACTAAAATGACCAAATTAATTAATTTTAGAAGAACTTAAAAAACAAAAGACAAGACAGATTATTGGTATTAAAAAAATATATAATATTATACCGGCAGTATTTCTAGCCATAAAATTTGATTGTGTTGCCTTATCATAGGTTCCGTTCCGACGACGAGCATGTCAGCGTTCATGTCCATTTCCCACAACCTTAAACCCGCGATCTTGGTGTCTTCTTCTCTGCACCACATTTCCTCATTCCCATTGCAATTGTCTTTCAAAGCACCATTCTCTGCCTCCCATCCTATAATCCTCACCCGAAGACTCTTCCTTCCTTCAGTTTCCGGCATCTGGGACGCTCTCACCGGCGCTAATAACAATTCTCGTGAAGCCCTTCTCGCAATTCGACGCGGAATGTCTCTCTTCCGCCAGGTTTCTTCTCACCTTCTCTCTTTACATTTTTTTTGCTTCTTTGACTGTCACATATAATAGCTGCTTATGTTCTGATGTGCTCGTGAGTTGTGTTATTCATACAACATTTTATTCGATAACACTTTTTGTTATTGATTTCATAAATATTTTACTCACTTAGTTGTATAATTTGTTATATGAGTTGTTGGACAAATAACATTTCTTATTTATTTTATTGTCAAGGGTGATGTTTCGGGCTCTCTTGTGGAGTTCGACAAGGCAATTCAGTTGGACCCTCGTCAAAAGGCGTGTAGGTTTATACATTTTAGGAAAACGCTTCTATCAATTCACTTTGATGTTTTGGTTATGAGATATTGTGATTGTTACCAGATCTTTGGCAAAGGGGCTTATCACTTTATTACCTTAACAGGTACTTACACTCACCTAATACTTCCCCTAATCTGGAATGGAATCATTTTTCAAATTTTAGTGACAAAATACAACTACAATGTGTTGCATTTGAATGTATCGTAAGGAGATTGAATTGAGTCCCTTTTGTCTTAGATTTGAAGAGGGAGCTGAGCAGTTTCGGTTAGATGTTGCGCAAAGTCCAAATGATACGGAAGAGTCCATATGGTGCTTTCTGTGTGAAGCTCAACTGTATGGAGTGGATGAAGCAAGGAAGCGATATCTTGAGGCAAGTCATTGATTCTATCAGTAGGAAGTTAACTTGAAAATGGATTGTGTAAATATTCAAATGGTTTTCCATTTTCTAAATGAATTTAGGTTGGCAGAGACCCAAGGCCGGTCATGCGGGAAGCATATAACATGTTTAAAGATGGCGGGGATCCTGAAAAGGTGTGCTTCAGTGTCCTTTTTCCATTAGTATGCAACTATGTATTTATTATTTCTGTTAGATATAAAACTATGCTTAAGTCTTCCCTTAATAGCTTGGACTAGTTTTAGGAGAGTTGGTCCTTTAAAGGGACCCATTTTTTTTTTTATCTTCCTCTACATTTAACTCTATCATCCGGGAATCCTTCCCAGATCTTGAGTCCTTTCCGAGATACTTAAACTAAGATTCTGTGAGCCATTGTATTAGTCTGATCTAATTTTCATGAATTTTGATATATTTCATAAAACAAATTGTACCAACATCCCATGAGATTTTGCGGCAATTACACACAATAATCTCTTTTTTGACCTACACAAGTCTCCTTCACTTTATATAACATCCTTCTGTTAACATAAATCTCCCTTGATTTCTTATATTTAATGATGCGAGGGAGATCAGTGTAATGTTGGAAAAAGAATAGGGGTATCAAGTGTAATTGTGTTAAATCTCAAGGGATGTTAGTGAAATTTATTCTATTTCTTATGTTTGCAAAGGTGATAAACTTGAGCTTATCTTCTTGAAGATTAATTAATTATGCCATATGTGAAGGGTACACTGCTTGTTCCTCAGCCAATTATTAACTTTAATAACTTAGGAAGTATGTTCAAATAAAATTGTTTTCATAGAGAAAGTAGAAAGTACAATGAAAAATCCACTTCCTTTTGTTGAGAGAAGTGGAAAATTAGCAGTGAGGACATTTTGAGGCTGATATTTATTGTCTAGAACCTGTTAACCACATCAGCAGCACATTGACAGAGACTAAATTATATCAATTCAAAAACTAGGAAGATGACATTATTCAAATTGAAAATAGAAAGTAAAAAATGTTAACTATTCTTTTTGAATCAGAAGTAGAGGACCAAAAGTGCAAATAGCCCAAATTTGTTTCACTTTTTTAATGTGGGCTTTGGATTCTATAGGCTCTTGTTTTTTAGTAAAAGTTTGTATGTTTGACAGTTAAATTAAGATATCATATTTACAATTTTTCCTTCATGTTTATTTTATCATAATTGTAAACTTTTAAACAGGTTTACAATACTTATCTTCCTTCAGTTCCCTGCATAGACTATAATATTTTTATTTGACTTTGTTATTGACACTCCAAGATTCCTCATGCCTTTGTGAATGCAATCTAACACGAGCAATTGATTTACCTATGTAGCTTGTAGCTGCATTCTCTGGTAGCAGAGATAATGAATATTTTTATGCTTCATTATATGCTGGGCTTTATTACGAATCTCAGGTATTCTTGCAACTTAAAAGATTTTTCCTTTTTACCTTTACTAGTTATTCCAATCTTAAACACATTAAGAGATTATATATCTGGCACAATGGTTGATATCATTATCTCCAATGCAACTCTGGCTGTTGTTTACAGACTCTTGGTGGAATATTTGTAGGATAATTTGACTGAAAATTGTTTTTCTTTTCTTTTTGTTTTGACAAAAGGAAAAATTAGATACATGTCGTTGAAATAATTATTGTGCATATATAGTCATGGTCTTTCCAACTTATAAGGCTTGTACCAACTTTGCAAGAATTCAGCACAACCTTCTCTGCATGAATGAATTTATTAATAAGGAGCTGGTTTTCTTGGGCAATATTGGATTGCTTAAAAGATTTTAAGGTACAAAAGCCCTGGATTGAATCCCTGCAGTTGCTTTATTTCTCTTTCTAGGCACCTTGCATGGTGATTCATGTCCAACTAAACAGTGTCAGCACAAATGCTGACGCTCATAATAGACGAGGAGTATTTATTAGTTTACACATTTTATTGTTACTTTTTGGAATTGGTTAGCACAGTTGGAAGGTTGAAAAAAGTGAACCAAACTGCATTAATATGCCATCTTTTACCACGTCAGAAGATTTTGTACTTTTTATGGTTTTTATTTGGTTTGAAGATGACTTGTGAATTTGTGAATGCACGTTGATGATTTTTCCATGGGTAGAACGAAACAGATGCTGCCAAAGTTCATATAGTTGCTGCTTGCCAGTCTTCTTATGGGCTAAGGTTTGGTTTTGAATATGTACACTTTTCTTAGCTAGAAAATGAATGCAAATTGGGAACATGAAAGGTGCACATTCATTCTTTAATGCAGGTCTGATGATTATATGGCCTCTCTTTCCAAGGTTCACTGTCTCTGTCGAAATTGGGTCTTCAACTAAAACTTTATGCAGTGTGTCCATTGTGCACTATGAAGTTGATTCATAAGTTTCTCTTCATACTATTCACATCAACTTGTGAGTTACTGTGCTGCTGGAACAGTTAACAGAATAATTTATCACATTCCTTTATCTTTTTCACTTGATTTTGTGGCCTATATAAATATTAGTAGACTCTAGTAGAAAGCTTTTAAACAAGAAATTTATTTTAATAATGAAATTATCTTTAAATGAGTAAACTACTATTTGGTTTCTAAAAGGTTGATTTTGCACCAATTAAGTTTTCCAAATAATATTTAGGTTAGTCTATTACGTCGATATTGAAATTTAACTCAACGAAGGAAATGTAGCTCCGCAAATGTGGTCTATCTCAATTTAGGACTTAGTTTCATCAAATTTAGAAACTTAGTCAATTGACGTAAGTAATCTGTTGTACATCAAATTGATGTAGCTCTCATTTCGGATGCATTACAGTAATTATTCATTCTTTAGGTTAGGTGGGGCACATGTGTAATTTCACTACAATTCTTCCAAGGTAAAAAGTATGTGGCATGTGATGTGCCATATTCTATATTAGCACTGCTCAGCATCAGTCTAGGAAGGAAGAATTTTCGAACGGAGTCTTGTACATCCCACACAAGTTAAACTCTGGAGGTTTTTTGGTAAGGATTTTGACGTTCAAGTCGATGTTTGCAGGCAAGATGTTGAGAAAAATAACTTAAGGCTTATATGACGTATTTATATCTTTATCCTATGGATTATGACAGTGTTTCTTATGAGAAATGCCTCTAAAGATCAATCCCATGAAATATGTTGTGCCTGCTTAATGAACTTTTGTGTCGGATCTGGTTCATCATGACTGTATTGAGGTTGTTGTAGTGCCAAAAGGCTTAATTCCTGTGGGTTACAATCCTCCAGAGAGGGGTCCATATATTTTTTGCTTGATAGTGTTGGATCAGTACATCTCCTTACGTGTGTGATGTTCTTTGTCCCTCTAACTGAAAAAAAAAAAAAACACCCCACTAATTTTTTTCCCTCTATTTTTAATACCAACATCGTGTCAATTAGTTTTTGTTTTTGTTATGTATCATTCTTTTTATTGAAAAAAAAAAAACAAGGAAAGAGACAGATAAATAAACAAGTGATTTGAATCCATTGCTCACGATCAATACCTAAATACCTGCAACTCTTGTATTGTAAGGATTATAATGACTGTTTCCTCTTTAGGTTTGGTGGGACGCGATGGTGACTTTTATGTATTTAGGTATCAATTTTTAATTGGTGAGTTGTATTTAGGTATCGATGATGATGTGCTGTGCAAGACACACCTATATCAATATTTTATTTTATTTTTTATATTGAGAATCTTAAGAATAGAGGAAATTTGAAACGTCAAGCGAGAGCGATATGCACGCAGGTTCACATGATTTAGTACATCCGCTAAGTATACATCTAATGACTTCTGGCTGAACATAATTTTATGTTACAAGATTCGTTGAGACCTAAGGGCGTGGGTTTGTTTTTCAAGCAAAACCTATTGCAAGCTGATAAATAGTCTTTTTCATTTATCTTTTGGGTTTAACCATATCATGGAACGTTGACGAGATGAAAGATACCAAAAATGAAATGACGTAATCAGGACTTAGACACATTATATGACTGATCCAGCTAATCATATTTTCAATATTTGTCCAATTGTCTTAGCCTGCCAGTGGCTGCTTTTCTATTGTTTCTTTGTATTCAACTTGATGAATGAGTTAGCAGGTCCTAATTGGTTCTTATGCAGCGCTAAACACGCAAATTTTGTGCAACTTTCGCATTGTCTTTTATTTATTTATTTCATTTTTTGGGGCTAGAATGTTGCAAAGCTACTTGAGTGAAAAACAAAAACATATATAGAAATCAAAATAGCAGATGATTTGCAATCAAAATAACCGGGCGCCGCAATTTATGTTAAAAATAAGCAGCAAGCCTATTGTTTTTTATTATGACTTGGCTGCTTAAAGGTGAATATAGAATCAATATTCATCCATTGGGGTAAGATGCAGATCCGTGTTAGCCTGAATTTGTTATTATTAAGAAATTAAGGAATATCAATCATTTGCTATTTTGGCATATTCTCAGTGGCAAGCATCAAAAGTTGGATATTCTCTTCCAAACTGAAGGATATACCGAGTACATTTTCTGCCTATGTGCATTCATTTCGTCAGCTCTCGATTTTTGACCAAAGTTGCCTTCCTCCTCCGTTTTACCAAATGACAACAATAAGGCTTTCAAGAGGCTTAAATCATTATATTATAAGCATACAAACTTTTGGCCTTTGATTATTAAACTTTACTTGCCTTCGTACTTCATTCCACGGCCAAAGAATTTCTTATAATTTTAACATCCTAGCGTTATTTTGCATTATTTAATATTATAGTATGCAAAAATTTATAATTTTCTATAACAGCAGCGACAGTTAAACCACTGTAAAAAAAAACACAACAGTAAAAGAAGTTTCTTCAAGAAATAATAATAATAACACTAAAAGTGGTTTCTTGAAAGAAATAACACTAGAAGTTGTTGCTTACACAGTGTTGTTTCCATACTTCTTTCTTACTCTGATAAACTCAACATAGAAGGTTTTTCTTTTTACCTTGTCACAGGTATCAAGTATAAATTATTAATCTTTCCGTTAGAAAATTTGATTATTAATATTTCGATAGAAAATTTGATTGAACACTTTTGATAAAATTCAAATTTCAAACCTTAGTTCAGTACTACTTAGATTAATTTATAGTTGCTAATACAATATAGAAATTGGCGTTGTACCTGCAATAATTTTACACTAATAATTTACTCTTTTCACTTTAAAATAAATGATGTTTATTTTTTTACATAAATTAAAAAAAAATTCAAGATAATAATATTAATCTTTATAAAAAAAATAAACATCAATAATTTCAAAAGATGAGGGGCATGGGAGTATTATGAAATATTTATTAGTTACCATATATAGGTATTCGGATTATCGAAGCTGAATTGAAAACGCTGACAAAAACTATAAAACCCACTTTGCCTCATTAAATAAAGTACGGCGCTTTCAACTTAAATCAACTTGTGAAGTAACTGTCTTCGACATTCCCATGTCGTCTGAACCGCTGCTTCCAGCATCGGAAGCATTGGCAGAATCTCAGCAGCCGTTCCGGGCGTGGATTTTCGAAGAGTTACCGACGGCCACCATCGTTTCCGTGTCGACACCGGAGACCGGAGATATTAGCCCAATCCTCCTTTCTTATACCATTGAGCTGCAGTACAAACAGGCACACATACACTCTTCCTTCTCTTTCTATTTTTCATCTTTTCTATGTAGAACCAATTTTCTCGATTTTTTAACAGTTTTAAGCTTGTGGTCCAAGTTATATTGGCAATCATGCCACTTGTGATCTCCTGAATATTATTATTTTTGCAGCTTAGTCGAATATTATTTGGCAATTTTGAGCAGGAAAGATGAACCAACTGCTTTGGTTTTGTTTTGTTTTGCCAAGTCATCTTCAATGGGTGGTTTCAATTTCTATTGCCCCTTTGTGAACCCAATTGGGTAGACATATCCAATTCAGTTGCTGTTAGTCTTTGAGTATTAATTTATGCCTACATTGGAAGATGTTAAGAAGACTCCAAACATAATAGTACCTCTTCTTTTATATATAAAAAATAAATATCTAATTTATTAATATTAATAAAAATAGTTAAATTATTTATTTTTAATTAATAATGTCATAAATTTAAATTTTATTCAAAAATTATCTATAGTATTAATTAATTTAAATGATGATTAAATAAGAATCATATTATTTGTAATTCAAAAAATAATTTTTCATTCAATGAGTATAAATTATATTATCAATAATTTTATAAATATATTTATTTTTTAAAAAAGTAAATGATATTTCATTAATAGACTTTACAATAAATTAAAAATATAAAAAAAATCATTAATACATTTAAAAGTTATCATAAATTTTTTATAATTAAGAAAAAAAATATTATAATTTATTTCTTAAACATAAAAATAAAGATAGTAACAAATTAATATTTATTAATTAATTAGCCTATTTAAATATCTAATTAATATGTATCCTTAATATGACTTTCAAATAGTTATTATAAGAGTGAATAAATTTATTTTATATATATATATATAATTATTTATAATTAGATGATAATGTATCTTTATACAACAATATTCTTTACATATTTTACACAATGCCTTTAGATATGGTACCTTTAGTACTAAATATTCTATTTATGGTTACCATCTATGGCTCGGTCTGGATTTTAACATGTCTAGCTGTCAATTTGTGTCCTTACACGTTCTTTGAGGGACTTCCTAAGAATTTCTATTGTTCATAAATGATATGAATGTCACTTATTTACACTTTACACCTAAATTACTTATATCCTTTTGGGAGGTAGACTATATAAGCTCTTGATGTAATGAATTATGATGTCAAGTGTTACAGTTCCAATCCAACATTCAAACTAATGTCTAGGTAATTGTTACATTGTATTTCACAGTTCAAGTGGCGTCTAGTGAAGAAGGCATCACAAGTTCTCTATTTACAGTTCTGTTTGCGGAAACGTGCAATAATTGAAGATTTTCATGACAAGCAAGAGCAGGTAGGCTTGCGCATTTATTTTGCAGCGTTGTTTCTTTCATTTAATCCACATAGGTTCCAAAACCTGATTTTTTATCATGTTACTCCGTTCTCATTAAGTGAAGATACATATTTCCAATACTAAATTACTACTAATAGTTTAGTTCCTTCATTATGTTTGATATATATGATTCAGCCTAATTTCTAATGTGATAATGCTGTCTCGTGAAGTTAAAAGAATGGCTTCAAAACTTAGGAATCGTAGATCAATCGGTAATGGTGCAAGATGATGAATACCCTGATGATGGAGCTGTGCCTTTTCATCACGAAGACAGTGTTAATAACAGGTATTTTAATTTTTATATAAAATAGAAAACTGATATCTGATGCACTTTTAAACTATCAACACCTTAAAATGTGTTGTGCTTAAGTCAGGAACTTAATGATTTATGTGTGGGAAGTACTTCTTAGTTGTTGACCCAGGGCTATCCATAACTAATTTGGTCACAAAGCATGGTATATTTTATTTGTAAATAGGGGGACCGGGGTCAAAAGGGATATAATTCAGAATTATGAGAATACATAATTTGTGTTATTTATTTGCATAAAAGAATACAGTTATCATATTTCTAACATCATGTTATACCAAATAAAGCCTTTTATATTTAGCAGCTATAATTCTTTAGGTTTTCTTTCTGAAAGGGCTTAATATACTCATTAATTTGGTCTTTTGGAAAGATATGTTCCATCTGTTGCTGCTCTATCAATAATTCGTCCATCAATAGGAGGGCAGCAGTCAATTGCAGCTAGAGCCAAAGTCGCAATGCAGGGTTATATAAATCGATTTTTAGGAAACCCAGATATTGTGAATTCTCAAGAGGTAACGAATGAAGCTTTAAAGTTGACAATTGTTGGATTTGTTTTTTAGATAATGTTTAGCAGAATTCAGATAAATGTAGGGTATTTTATTCATTGATAGCATTGGTTCCATGATAGAACTGTTTTTGTTCATCTCTTGTCTAGTTCAAGACCTGTGCCTACCTCTATAGAACTTATGCATCATAAATCTTTTTTCTTCAGTGTGTTCTACACTTCTATATATAACTAAGGAACTTTATATGATTTTCATTTTAGATATACAGTTTATTTATATGATGCTCCATTACTGTGTACCTAACGTGACTTCTCCAAAGCTAAAATTATCTTTACTAACATATGGTTTTGAATTATAGGTTTGCAGGTTTTTGGAAGTCTCCAAGCTATCCTTTTTACAGGAGTATGGTCCAAAACTGAAAGAGGGATATGTAATGGTGAAGCATTTGCCAAATATTTCACAGGATTCAGATGTATCATGCCTCCCATGCAATTGGTTTCATTGTTGTAATAACAACTGGAAGAAGGTTTGGTTCTGAAGTTTATTTTAGGTGACAAAGGATAACTTAGTTTGTTTGGCTGCATATTATTCTGAAGTTACATGAAGTAGCAGTTGTGAACTGAAATAATTATCCAACCAACCGGCCGTTGGATTTAGTACTTCCTTTTAAGTTTTAGCATTAACTACAAAATTTGTTCTGAGTGATATTTGGATATAAATTTTCCATACCTTCATCTCTTAGTACTTCTTTTTATTTTCAATTGTCTCGGTGGAATATAAGTCAACATTTTCATGTGACATACATACAGTTAATCCCAACTTTTACTATGAAGTATGAATGTTTGCAGTCACATCTTTCGCGTTACTAAGTTTCTTGGCTGAATGCTCCAATGCTAGGCATACAGTGATAGTTGACATTGCATGCTTTATCTCTAGGATCCTATTAGTAAAACCTGCAATTATCTCGATGATATGAACTCTTTCTCTAGGGCATAGAAAGCTCACAAAAAGTACGCATATAATTTTCCATACCAGAAACACAAATGATGCAAATTGGGTTGTTATTCTCCGTTTTTAGGATTTTAATCTATGTGGGATTTTGATTTGATATTATTTTATTAGGGGATTTCATCTTGATATTTGTGGATTTTATCTTATTAGGGATTTTATTTATTAGGTCTATAAATAGATCTTTCGTATAAATAAATGTTTGAGTTTGATTAATTTTAAGATATTGAGCTTTTGTATCTGATTTTTTAGTCAACCCTAGAGGAGTATTCTAGGTTTATCAGGGAAGTATCCTGCCAAGAGGAATACTCTTGGATTGTTCCGCATCAATAAACTATGTAATGGCGAGAAAAGTAAGGGATGTGACCAACAGAAAAATTGAATGTTACGATGTGCTTATATTTTTAATTGTAATCTCTTGGACTTCATTGCCTGTAAATGTCCGTTACATGTAATGTTTCAAGTCATAATCCTGTATGAGCTCAACAGATAGATCTATAATGGTATTAACAAATGTATGAATTACTTTGTTAGTATTTATAGAGTATTAGCCGTGACCTATCATGTTTTTTATTTTGCTTTTGGCTACATTGTGATCTATCAAATTTATTAACTTTGATGGATAGTAATTTTGCATGTTTTGATATAATGTTAAATTAGGGAACAAATTTAAAATATACAATACCTCTGATGTACCTATCCCTCTTTGTAGTATTATATGGTCTCTACTGTCTTACAATTTTCTCCTTTTTTTTATGTTCATTTGATCTTGATTTTAAATTTTAATCTAGAAACTGTTGTCTGCACACAGGTATGGGCTGTTTTGAAACCTGGGTTTTTGGCCTTCCTGGATGATCCCTTCAACGACAAACCACTGGATATAATTATTTTTGATATCCTCCCTTCCTCAAATGGAGAAGGAGGGACCAAAACATTTTTAGCTGATCCTATAAAAGAACGCAATCCTTTGCGTTTCACATTCAAGGTAATCAAATTTTGTCTCTTCGGGAGTCTTTTTGATCTTGAAGATTAAAAATGGTTAAGTCAAAGCAACTAGATTGACCTGATATCACAAAATTCCAATGATGCAACTCTTTTTAGATTTCCTGTTAACTAACATGATAGCTATCAAGCACAAAGATCAAAGACTTACCTTCTACAGACATATAATGTTCTCAGCTTCTTCCTTTTTCCTTTTCTCATTAACCCTTAGAAATCTTACAGTGCAATATATTGCGTTTTGGACTCAAAAGAGTTTAGTCCATGAACAACCAAATTATGGAAAAAAAACTAGTGATAACAACCTTCTATTTTGCTCCCAAAATGTTATTAAAGATTGTTTGAAATTATTGATAGGTTACTAGTGGAAATAGGAGCATACTGTTGAGAACTACCAGCAGTGCTAAAGTAAAAGCTTGGGTTACTGCAATTAATGAAGCTAGTCTAAGACCTCTTGAGGGCTGGTGTTGTCCTCATCGCTTTGGTTCCTTTGCTCCCATAAGAGGTTTGACTGAAGATGGGAGCCAAGCCCAATGGTTTGTAGACGGACAGGCAGCATTTGAAGCAATTGCTACTTCAATTAAAGATGCAAAGTCAGAGGTACACGTTTCCGTTGTTAACCAAGGGTATATATAAGTTACTTTGGTTTCCTAATTCAATTTTAATAGTCAGAGAATGAAAACTGGCTGCAGATCTTCATTACGGGTTGGTGGATGTGCCCTGAGCTATATCTGAGACGACCTTTTCATAATTTTTCTACCTCTCGATTAGATTCATTACTAGAAGAAAAGGCTAAGCAAGGGGTTCAGGTACACCTACTATTCTTATGATTGAATTACAATGAAGAGAAATATGCTTATGCCATTAAATGATTCTACAGATCTATGTGCTTCTCTACAAGGAGGTTTCTCTAGCTTTGAAAATCAACAGCTTGTACAGTATGAGAAGACTGCTCAAAATTCATGAGAATGTAAGGGTATTGCGCTATCCAGATCATTTCGCTGCTCGTGTGTATTTATGGTATGCGCTATTTATTAATAAATGAAGTTTGAACATCTTAGTATGAATTCAGGTGTACTTTATTCACGTGTATATGATGATTACTGGCTTGGTTTCTTACAGGTCCCACCATGAAAAACTTGTAATTATTGATTACAAGATTTGCTATATTGGAGGATTAGATTTATGCTTTGGTCGATATGATACACCTGAACATAAAGTGGGTGACTGTCCTTCAGTAATATGGCCTGGAAAAGACTATTACAATCCGAGGTATTTATTTTCCTACTTTTGATTATTTTAAAAGAAATGTGAAACATTTTTATGAAACAGTGAACTGGCTATGTCACAACAAGAAAAGGTCCAAGTTCCTTAACACTGTAGGTCCATTGTAATGCATTTAGCCATGTCATATGTATTACAATTAGCCATGTTGGAGTCTTCACTGGTGCTGATGAGTTGGTATATAATTTATAATTTTTGTTCGTTAGAGAATCTGAGCCAAATTCATGGGAAGACACTATGAGAGATGAACTGGATCGGCAAAAGTATCCCCGTATGCCATGGCATGATGTCCATTGTGCTCTTTGGGGACCTCCCTGTCGTGACATTGCTCGGCACTTTGTTCAACGTTGGAACCATGCTAAGGTATACAAAATGATGTTATTTCATCTTACATGTTTCTTTTTATTATTGTCCTTGTCTTATCTTACACGGTGAAGCACATCATAGAGAACTAAAGCTCCAAACGAACATGCAATTCCACTACTTATGCCTCACCATCACATGGTCCTCCCTCATTACATGGGAAGAAGTAAAGAGATAGGCATTGATGAAAAGAAAAACGAAGACAAGTGGAAAGAAATTGACAGGCAGGATTCATTTTTCTCAGAGTCTCCAATACAGGATATACCACTACTTTTACCTCAAGAAGCTGATGGACTAGATACTTCAAATGGAGATCATACAAATTTAAGTGAAAATTCTCCATTATTGTCCCAAAAGCTGGATCATGAAACTTTAGTTTCAGACACCCAGATGAAAGGGTTTCAAGATGAAGTTGTTCCTTTAAACTTGGGGGCACAACCTGCTGTCGATGCTCTAGATGATTGGTGGGAAACACCAGAAGAAACCAAGGATGATACTACTTTGGGATATGGACAAGTCGGTCCACATACTACCTGTCACTGTCAGGTTAGTATGATGCCTTCTGGATCTTTTATGTAAAATGTGAAGTTTTTCAAATTTGCACTAGTCCTTGAATAATTAATTTCTCTTTCTTAGAACAGTCTACAAGGACTGGTAAAATATAACTCAAGTAAATACTGGTAGAAAATTTTACCAATATTATATCATAAATATCACATTATTCGTCAATTGCTGTGAATTCTTTATAAATTGAGAAAAAGTTTACAACGGTGTGTGGAATAATTATTTTGTGGATGATATGCCATGTCAGAAACCATATGCTTAATACAGAAAGGGTGTGTAAACTATAAAACAGAAATTTGCAAAATTTTGCTCCTAGAATTATTCTGGGAAGAATTGTTTTGGTGTTTCTGTTTGGGTTGCCAATATAAATCATATTTGTACCAAAACAATTGGTCATATTAACAGTTGTTTATCCATGTTTATGCGCTGAATCTGGCACAACATATTGGTTCTTAGTTTGGGAGTTATCCTAATTTATGTCAATATAAGTTTACGTAATTATTTATCTGCCACAATCTTGGATGGATGTGAAATCCACAGGTAATCAGAAGTGTCAGCCAGTGGTCTGCTGGAACAAGTCAACCTGAAGAAAGCATTCACACTGCATATTGTTCTCTTATTGAAAAAGCAAAGCATTTTATCTACATTGAGGTAAATTAATTTTGAGGAACTGTGCTTTTTTTTATCTTGCTTTAATGTTGATAACTATTTCCTGTTTAGCATTGCAACAAAATGAAACATATTTTCCTAGTGATCTCAAGACAAATGTTATTGACTTTTTATTCTGCATTATATGATGCTTTAGGAAACATAGGGTATTCGTATATGGCTTTGCTTTTATTGCACTTAACAAATTTAAATGAGTGACACTGGTATTTTGAATACGTTTTTCCTGTGAGTATTTTAAGATATTTAGCCTTTTGGATTATTATGTAGTGGATACATGAAAGTTAGTCTGTCAGATATTAATCTTCCAATCTTTGTATTGGGTTGGTTGACAATTGTCAAATAAGATCAAGATCCAAAGTCATGATATAAATTAATCATCTCCAAGCCATATTATTAAAAAACGTAGCATTTAGAGATTATTTTAATGAAGGTTAGGGGAGAGAAAACTTAACACCAGTTACATGTGACACCTAAAGATGGGGATGCAGTGTTAGCAGGCAAATGTTATACAAGCACGGATCAAGATACTCTAAACTACACTCTGCAGTCTGCACTTTTGAGTTTTGAGGCTAAAACAGAGTTAATAACTACAAATTAAAAATATGGATTTTGATAAAATACAAGAACATGATAACAGACTATAAATTTGTTAGAATTCAGCCTTCTGTTCTTTTTCATTGGTGATTACAACTTTACCCTCTAAAGTGCACGGTGCACTTCAAGAATCCAAATCCTTAATAAAAGACACCTCTATTATAGCAATATTAGGTCTGTGATGAGTACTTAATTAAGCTTCGGCTGGTTGCTTACATTGTGCACGTCATAGTGGTAATGTACTACTTAGTCAAATAAAAACACATTTCCTTCTTCTTGTCTTTGTCTTTCTCATTTTGTTTCCATTCAGAACCAATTTTTCATATCAGGTCTAGAAGGGGATGACATAATACTGAACCGTGTTTTGCAAGCACTATACAGACGTATTTTGCAAGCCCACAAAGATCAGAAAGATTTTAGAGTTATAATTGTGATGCCCCTCTTGCCTGGCTTCCAGGTAACTGTTGCTTGTCTTCTTTTTGAAACATCAATTCTCTTTGCTGTAGACTTGAATCTTCATGTTGTGAACTATTAACAGGGTGGTCTGGATGATGGTGGTGCTGCTACTGTGAGAGCCTTAACACATTGGCAGTATAGAACAATTTCTAGAGAAAACCACTCCATATTACACAATCTTGAAGCTATACTGGGTCCTAAGACACATGATTATATTTCTTTCTATGGTCTACGATCTCATGGCAGACTTTATGAAAATGGCCCTGTGGCTACAAGTCAGGTATCTTATCATATATATTGAAACATCTTTTTTGGATCTCCTAGATCTTGTACACAATTTTTAGCTTTTATAATGATTTAACAGCTTAAATATTTTTCTTGTTTGGTGTATAATTCCTATGTTGATACAGGTATATGTGCACAGTAAATTGATGATAATTGATGACCGTGTAGCTTTTATCGGATCATCTAATATAAATGACCGCAGTTTGCTTGGATCAAGAGACTCTGAGGTACATTTGATATCTGCTTTTGTCTCTATAATCAACTATTTCAAAGAGCATTTGTAATTGTAATGATTTTCATCCATCAGATTGGAGTGCTTATAAAAGACAAAGAATATGTTGAATCATTGATGAATGGAAAGCCATGGAAGGCTGGGAAATTTTCTTACAGCCTCCGCTGCTCCCTATGGTCTGAGCACCTTGGTCTTCATACCGGAGAGGTTAGTCTAAATGATCAAATTTGGGCTTATATGCTACATGTTGCTGCAACATAGACTCTGTCGGGTAGTCTATCTGTTATTGATTAATGGGAAGAACAAACAAGTTTGGAAAAATTAGACACCTTGTTTTTATTTTCTTTTTATTGGTTTGATGAACAAGTATAAATGTGCTCTGTGCAATGACTAAAAATCTGACATCTCGTACACTTCATCATATTCACGATTGCATGTTTCTATTCTTAGTCATAGAGTGGAAAAGCATCACTCGCTTATTCCCTGGTCACTACCCTCAACGAATTGGCTCGCACGACCATGTGTTGCACACTTGCAGTTGACCCTATCAAAACCAGGAATTGGCAAAGAGCTCAATTTACTTTTGTTAAGCTTTTGTTTCTCTAATTACTTTTCTAGCTTGCTCAACCATAATTTCCATGAGCAACCATACTGACTACATAACCATCATTTTCCTATTCGTCTGTTATCACAATAGACATGTCCATCTATTAACATTACTTACTTGATAAGGTCCTCCTAACAATATTCTCTTTCCCGTAACAGATCAGTAAAATCAGTGATCCGGTGGCAGATACAACCTACAGGGACTTATGGTCAGCAACTGCAAAGGTTAGACTTTGTCTTACTGTTTTGCGTATTTCCTCTTCGATATTGAGTGATTTAAGAGGAGCATTATTTATCAACATCGTAGCCAATCAAGATGCTAAGAAATTTGATCTTCCTTTAAGACCCCATATTTAATAATTGAACTCAATTCTTTTCTTGACTACACAATGTTTGATAAATATAGGCAGAATAAAAAAAAATTCTTAAACAAACAAAATATAGTCACACGTTGACTTTATTTTTTGGTGAACACACGTTATTTGATAGGAAAATACTAGGTTATACCATGAGGTCTTTGCTTGCATTCCAAACGATCAGATACACTCAAGGTGTGTGGACTTTCCCCGTTTTCTTCTTCCATGTTTTCTGATTATATCTTTTTTCTTCTAGTATATCCTTCCTTATAATGTATTATATTTTACAATAATATGCAGAGCTGCACTTCGACAAAGCATGGTTCACTGGAAAGAAAAACTTGGTCATACCACTATAGATATGGGAATAGCCCCAGAAAAGTTGGTTTGTCATGAGAATGGAGAAATCATAACAGTAGACCCGATAGATAAGTTGAAGTCTGTGAAGGGACATCTTGTTTCCTTTCCTTTGGAGTTCATGCGTGAGGAAGATCTAAGACCAGCTGTTATTGAGAGCGAGTTTTATGTTTCTCCTCAAGTATATCATTAAGTATATGGTAGGGTACTCTTTAGAAGGAAGTGTGAAATATTGGCTTGGAGTGAAAGGAGATAAGATTGAAACACAATGGAAAAGAAAGCTGAAGGAGAAAGGATACACAATATGGTTATTAATTAGTTATAGCTATTAACTACAGTTTAGAAAGGGAAGCAGTTACGCAGAATCCTACTTGCTTAAAAAAAATAAGTGTGGTCAGTAACTGTGGTAAGTATGTGAAAATCGTTGCAAATAACGCAGTTCAGAATTAAATGGCAGTACTTCATCTCACCAGAAGAATTGATGGCAATATGCCATATGCCATGCAACCTTCATATGTTGTACAGCACTTATTCTTTTTGACGGGATACAACTCTAATTCATTTATTGAAAAGGAAATTCTGTATATATTCTTCTTCGATTGACCTGGGAATTGTTCATGTATGATTCTTTCGTAAGGTTATTGATAATTACTGCAAGTTGAGGTTATTGATTGATTTGATTAAGTGCATTTTTATTTCGGATTATTTTTTAAAATTAATTGTTTTATTTGGGAAAAACCTGCACACAACAAGAATCAAAGAAGAAACGCCCACAAAGTATACTACAGAAAAAAATACCAAATTCACGAATTTACCGTGGTTTGACAATTTTTTGTTCATGACTCCGAAAACACTTCAATAAATATTTATTATTTTTAAAAAAAATTATTTAGATAAACTAAAAAAATTCTCTCCAAATTGTGTGTCATAAGTCTTTCACTTAATTAGTATTTTAATATAATGTTAATTATTATTTTTATTTATATCCTTAATATTTTTTTAATTTTATTATTATTTTGCATCGTAATTAATAAAATCAATTAAGAATAAAATTAATTTAATAAAATTGTTGTTTTTTTATTTATTAAATAAGTTTTTTTATCTATATAAAAAAAATTAAAATGACAATTATAATGACATGAAAGAATTATTTTTTTATGTAGGTACATGATGACTCCATAAAGTTAGGTTGTCTCTTTTTATTTTTAAAAATTTTGTTTGTAATAACAATTATTAACTACTTACATTTTCAAAAACATTATTAAAAAATTATTAATTAATAACTTCTTTCAAGAGTCACATCCTTTAAAAGTTGTTATCATGACGTATTGATAGTCACCATACTTCTATATCAATTAACAATACACTTCTTAACATGCTTTTTTAAATACATTATATACTATTAATATATTATATATTATTAGTTAAAATTTATTATAAATTACAAAAATTGATGCATTTTATTACTTATTTAATGAATCTCGCTCATAAATAATTTTTTAATTTTTAATAAATTTTAATTAATAATTGAATATGTTAAAAAAGTGTATTGCTACACTCCACTCAAAATGTCTCACTTGAATTAATGGTTGAAAATTAGTAATTAACATTGTTAATAACTTCTCCCTTGGTTAAAATTTTCAAATCTCATCGATAACTCCTCAAGTCTTGTCATTGTGATTTTGTTAAAAAAATTATGTACTTCTTGACATAGGTCTTATCACAATATTCGTTCATAAGTATTAGATGGTGACAATACTTATATTTGTATTGTTATTAGCTATCGCTACCGAAACATGTATTGATAGACAAACTTTCAATACAAATATCTCATATGTATCTATAATAAATTCCATTATGTTTCAATACTTGTATGATCAAGTATATGATTACACCTTTAGCTTTAATACCATTGTCATATATAATAAGAATTGAAAATGGTAAATTTAATGTTCAATAAATATTCATTATATGAAATAAGATTGTAAATTAAAAAATATTAGCAATACATTATGTGACATTTTTTTAATACACTTCATATTATTGATTAAAGTTTATTAAAAATTATAAAATCATAATTAAGATTCATTAAATATAAAATGAGACTAACATTTTTTTATGATTTTCAATCAATTTTAACCAATAAAATTTTATTAATAATAATGTGTTAAAATATATTATTAGTATTTCTTTTACAAAGTTTTAGACCAACTTAGAAAAACTCTCCTTGAGTAGTATTTGTAGTACAAACTTGAGTCCTTTACTTAAGAATTATCAAAAAAATAAAAAACACTTTTTTACTCATAAAAGGCCATCTCACATTTCTTAAAATCAGATATATTTGGTTACCTATATGGCTTGCTCTTCATATTAAGATATATATTTTCATTTCAAGGCCCTTTATTTACCGTAGTGGTAAATGACTTATAAAAATTTCTTAAATAACCCCAAATCTACATTTTACAAATTTTGGGAGTTAATAAATATATGCATGATTAAAAAATTTGTCTAACCAAAAATGTACATCTTTATCAAAGTTAAATATATTATGCTCGTCAAGTAAAATTAATTAATTAGAACAATGACATCAAGAATTTTTAGTTTGAAAAAAACAGTCACATATTCACGTTAATCAGAAGATATTAATGGGATAAAAAAGTGATGAAAGAAAGTTTAGGAACTTTATAAAATCACTGTAACGTTTATCGTTAAGATGCACAAATAAATTTTAGAGAATATGTAAAGTAATTTTTTAATAAATTAGAGTTTATATAAATATTATTATATTAATAAAAAAATATTTAATATAAATATATTATAATTATAATATGAATTTAAATATTAAAATTATAAATAAATAAGTAATACATAAATGTTATAAAAATTTATAAACATAAATTTATAATTAAATAATTTAATAATATAAATAAATTATTAAATAATTATTTAATTTATT
>JAMLFT010000158.1:2195-53569 GCA_026544285.1 Pachyrhizus erosus
CTGCAATGATGTGATACTAAGGTATTGTGGACCTATCTAACTACTTAAATGTTGACAATTATATATGGTCATTAGTTTATTGTCTACTGCAATGATGTGATACTAAGGTATTGTGGACCTATCTAACTACTTAAATGTTGACAATTATATATGGTCATTAGTTGTTAGCATTAGCAACTAGCAGACCTTTATCAGGTTTTCTTTTTCTCTTCCTTTTTCACCTCATTTTCCTAGCATATTGTAATTCCAGACTGTGTCAAGATATTATGTTGTATAAAGGTGAAGTTGCTGAGCTTCTTTTGCCAAGTATTTTTGTCAATATCACTGCAAGGAAGGATCTGGAGGTTGATCTTCACAAATTAATCTGTCTGCAGGTTGTATTCTAGAGATAGACTGCCCCTCTTTCCTTTCTTATTTTCTTTTAGACAGCTTATTTAGTCATTTATTATTAGATTCAAAATGATAATGATATAGCATTGATTGAACTACCTACCACCTGTTTTATTAGACTAAAGTTAATAAGCTTGTTACTTAAGTTGCTGTGAATATATGTACTTTCTGCATAAAGTTCAAGAAATTTTGTTTTCTGCAAGTAAACATGATGTGTTGTTGAATTTTGCAGTTGAAGGAGCATGTATTTACAGAGTCGAATAAGTTGATGAAATCCATTCAAGTTGTTTTGAATTGTCTTAATGAACTTCGTATCCATCATGTCATGGAAAGATCTTCATTTGTGCTGCCAAAGCATGAAGTTTCCAAGGTGAATATAATTCAAATGTCCTATTTTCATTAATATACTTTGACTCTTTTGTTTGTAAGTTTAAAAACACTTGAAACAAAGGGAAATTATGAGGAGAAACTTGCTTGAGAGTCTCCTGGCCCAATCATACATATAGAAATACTGTACAAGAAGTATCCCATAATAAGGGAAAGAATATTACCAGATGTACAAGATATTCAGCCTGGTTAGCATAATTATCTACAACTGATAAAAGGAAACAATTACAATGAAATCAATCAAATATTCTAGCGCAATTTCAGCCCATATATCTTAATCTTAGTATCGTAATCTCAACACTTTCCCTCAAGCTAGTGCTATGAGTAAAGCATCTATTTTAATCAATATGCCGACAAAACAAAATATACTTGCTACATAGAAAAACAAAGGGGACATACACATGTTAACTTTTGTCTAAAAATAGGTGAAGTTGCCTAACAGATATAGAAGCTGCACCCTAGGAATTGAAGCAGGTGATGTGGGACTTCCAACAATACAAACATATGTTGTGTGTTTTTGTTTGTGCATTCACTGTTAAAGTGTTTGATATGACATATTGATGTTCTCTAGATTGCTGTATTTTAATTCAATTCTATGCCAAAGTTGTCAAAATAAAAAATCAACTGTTTTTTATTTTATTCATAAAGAGAACATGTATTACACTTTTGTATTTCCAATTTAATAAATGCTTTCCAAAGCCAAAAAAATCTCGCCACTTTTAGGTTCTAAAAGTCAGCCCTGAGGGCTGATGTTAACAAAACCCTATTTTATTTTGTTAATTTGCATTGCTATTTGGCTAAAACAAATAAGGAAGCAAGGAAAACAATGATAACTATGATTTGGTTTTGCAGAATTCAAGGCCTTCAAGTTATAGTTCTAAAACCAGGTTTACTCCTTCAAAGGCAAGAGAATCTGCAGTTGTTTCAAATGCCTTGGCAAAGTCACCATCTTCATGGGAGAAAGTATTACCTGTCTTGCATATTTACCTTTATATATGGTCAAGTGTTTTCTTAAAAAGAAAAAATAATCAGTGGAATGCAAAAGTTAACAGAATTTATTTTTTTCTTTTATCTTCCAAGGTTTATTGGCTCTCCATCGACTATCTTCTTGTTGCCAAGTTGGCAGCTGTAAGTGGCAGATTCTATGCATTTCATTTCTCTTTTACTTTCTCTTTGACTCTGTTTGGATGAAGGATGAAATAGGGAGCAAATAAATAAAGGGAAAAGAAATGAAAAATAAAGTAGAAATAGGGTGGAAAAGATGTGTTGTTTGGATGGGTAGAAATAAGAGAGAACAAAGGTGGAGAAAATTCTCTCTATTAGTCTATTTGTTAGGAAGCAAAAAAAAAAAAAGAGTGGAAAGAAGTAAGTAATTATATAAAAGAATTTTTATAATAATAACAAAAAAGAGAGTGGAAATTATTCAACACTAAAAATAATTATAAAAAAAAAAGCCCCAGAACCCCTACTTCCAATTCCCCCACTTTTTGGGGGAAGTTCTACCCTTGTGGCCCCACTCCATTCCCCTTAGTCAAACAAGGGTCTTACTCTGTCTCCTCAACTTCTCTTCCTTTCACTTGCCTCCTCACAACTAAATGAAATCATTCCTCTTGGTTCTAATTTAGATTTGTATATTTTCTTTTTCTTTATGTCCTGTTCTTTTTTTATAAATTTTGATTACATGTGCTTCTTTTTCTATTATAGTGTTGTGGATCATATTTTACTTCAGTGATGTATGTGGAACATTGGTGTGAAGAACAATTTAAAACTCTAACAGTTGGAGGTCCTGATTTCTCCCATAATGAAATGGTAAGTTGTACTGAATATTTTTATATTTGATGCATACTTTGTTGCTCAAGTTGGACTATTTATGGAGATTTCCTTTGTCCATAATCACATCTATTTATGGAGATTGCCTAGGTCCATAATCACATCTATTGCTAATTTGCATCTGTTCTCTTTGTTGGTTTCCATATCAGTTGCCGGATCATATTGAAATACTTGTTTCGGCAGTCACTAGAATCAACGAACCAGATAGCTTGTATGGAATTCTTCAGTCTCACAAGGTTAGTGAGCTTGATCTTTCCTTCTAATAGCTTTTTCACATAACTGAATGCTAGGTAATTGTCTCAGTTTGTGAGTTCTGACAGCAAGGTCAGCTCACTAACCAAAAGATATACACGGGCCTACCAACTAACCCAGAGCCCAAAACAGAAACTAATAGAGTAATACAAAAGCAGAAATTATTTCTCTGATAATCATCTTTACATAAAATTCTATTTTCTTATATTTGCATATTTTTAAAATTTTATATTAATGTACACGTATCCTAGATTTTTAAAGAAAACCTGTGCCTTTACCTGGTACCATGCCCATGTTCGTGCAACATAGGCCATGCACAACAGCTTAATTGAAATACTGAGACAACCACTTCCCAAAGATAAGCTTTTGTCTTGTGGACACTTTTCTTGGAATAATATAGTCGTCCTTGCTTCTTTGTGGTTTTGGACTTGTGTTTTATTTCACTAGTTACTAGTTATGCTTTGGTTCTTTGCCTTTTCCTTATTTATTTATTTTTTAATATTGGTTGATGTAAATAATAGTTGACTTCTCAAATAATCACATTTGAGCATGAGGGAAACTGGGGGAAGGCCCTGGAGTATTATGACTTGCAAGTGCAATCGGATGCGTTAGTACAGAAGGATGGCAGTTCAAGTCTGTCATTGAAACAAACAGGAGCAGCAAATCCTTCATCTTATGCCTCAGAGGTAGATCAGATGAGGCACAGTAGACCTTACAAAGGGTTGATTAGATCATTGCAGCAGATTGGCTGCACACATGCGCTTGACATGTATTGCCGAGGCTTGACATCAAGCAAGGACCAGCTTCAGCATGATTCAGAGTTTGCCGAATTGCAATATGAGTCTGCCTGGCGTGCTGGGAACTGGGATTTCGTTTTACCAAGTATAGGAACTAATTTTCCTTTGACTCCAAATATCAAATGTGATCATTTCAATGAAAATTTGCACTGGTAATATGTTTTTTTTTATTCTTGTGTTGATTTTAATTTGAACTCCATATTGTTATATTTTTTATTTTTAGTTGCTATTTCCAAGCTATATATATTCCAAATGAGGAATTCTTTGATAAAACAAGTCCTGATTAGGAATATATGGTTACTCAAACATGATGTGAACATCATCGATCTGTCAAGTAGTTAATTGTTCTTAAACTACTAATATTTTTACAAAGAATTTTTTCTTTCTTCTTTTGCAATCCTTTTTTTTTTAGATGACTATCTATGTTAATGATTTTTTATTTTTTTCACTTTTTTAAAAAGGAATAATGAGCTTCAAAAGTGGAGAAGCCCATGACTTTCCAACTAATTGGAGTGGAGCATAGTCATGACACTCTAAGAATCTTCATTTTCAGAATGTGAAATTATTTCTGCTCTCTAATTTACAAGTAAACCATAATTAAAGTATTATTTGATAACCTCGTGTATTCTACCAAATTCAATGGTCTTCTTTGTTGAGAAAATCAATCCAAATTTCAAATATTTATTCCAGGGAGTGAATTGAAGAAATAATAAATTGAGAAATGAAAGGTTGTGACCATTGGTATATGTATGGTAATTTCTAAGGGAGGTGATTCTTGAAATTGTGAGAAGCAATTAATTGATGCTTATTCAAGGAGTCTTTAGAAGTCACTTACTACACTAAATAGAGGTTCTTGAGATGAGAAGAATCACCCAACTTGAAGAAAGAATCATTGCCAAAGTGAGTGAGGGTTCATGTAATGCGGAGGGTTTTTCACGTTTTCTTAGAAAACTTGCAATGGAGAAAGTTTCTTAAGTTTGTTCAAATATCTTGTAATAAAGAGGTTTTCTTAAGTTTGTCTAGAAAGCTTGTAATTCTATTTGGGATAATGAATAGATGTTCTGTAGGCATAGGCAAGAGGTACCAGACCACATTAAATTAGGGTCTTTCACTATTTTTATTTGTGTGTTCCATATCTTTTGATCCTCATTGTTGTGCGGAGGGGGTTGTCCCCAATATTCTCAAGGGGGTGTCATTATTAGATCTTTAGAGATTGTTGTCCTTTGCTGCATGTTACTCATTCTTAGGTTTTTTTGTTGTCTTTTTCTTTTTATTCTTGGTTTATTTCTTGAAGATTTCTTATACTCTTGCTTTTGTGCCTCTTTCTTCTAATTAATTTGTTTTCTTAGGCATATTTTTTAAAATTGAATTGTTAGGTAGAAGACATGCACCCAGTGCTCTGTATCTTATTTCTTATATTTGGTAACTTGCTGATCAATGTAGTGCAGTTCCTCTAGTTTATTCGAAATGAAAGTTAATTTATACCATCAACAAAAGAGTCTTTTCACGAAATGTGCATCTAATTATTCTTATATTCAGTTGTTTAAGGGCACTCCAGGAGGGTGATTTGAGTGATTTCCAAAGAAAACTGAGAGATTCAAAGCAGGTAATATTTATTTCCTAACTTGTGATGATGTACTTGAGAACTTATGCATTTATAAATGTTTTGTGTTCTAGGAGCTTGTGTGGTCTGTTTCTCATGCAAGTGAGGAGAGCACTGAGTACATTTACTTGACTATCATCAAACTCCAGGTATCCATTTGTCCAATATGTAGATCCTTAACATGATATTTATTGCCACTACATCATATTTCATATTACTGCCTGTGAACCCATTTGGTTTCTGTTAAATCACATTGGCTTGGATTATGGCCAAAGTAGTCCATATTATGCCCAATGCATTTCTAATATGCTATCAGAGTCTATCCACTCCTGATGTTTGGCTACCTACAAATATCATTGTCTAATCTAGCAAACTTCATATTCCATCTATATGTCCAATTGTGTGAGTGAAGATGGGGACCTGTTATCTCACATTAACCAGGAATATGATCAAACTATTCTTTATAAGACTTTGGTCCTCTGACCTCTCCTTGAGGTATCTTTTGGATTAAGTTAGGCCTAGTCCTTTTCTAGTAAGGAGGATACCGCATCCTCCACATATGTAATCTGTATATTATGTTATAACTTATAAATGATATATAAATTAAAAATATTCCATGGAATATAAGCATATATGTAATGCTGATGTTATGGGATGGATTGCAATTTATGATTTTATTATTATGGTTAGCATATATTACTCTATCTCGACACTATCTATAGGCGATGTGGGACTTGAATTTTTCTCAATACACTCCCTCACACCTAGCACTTTTGGGTTTGATGCATGGATAATATGATGGGTGACCCTTTTTTATTCATGGATCTAGGATAGGCTCTTTTTGAGAAAGTTTGGTGCCGGTGGTCCAACCTCAAACAGAGGTGGTCACAGGGACAACCAAATGACAATGGAGGATGATAGAAACGTGTTCATTAGGCCCACAGGATGTAGGCTCTGATACTATTTTAGAAATGTGGATTATGAATCTATCTCAATCCTAAAAGCTAGCTTATAGGGTGAGAGTTGTCCTCCACTTATATACTCTATCTTGACACTATATCTAGCCTATGTGTGACTTGGATTTTTCCCAATATCCTGTTTCAAGACAATATATTGTGTGTAATTCATATGTTAATATAACAATTTTCCTAAAATAACAAAGGGGATAGTGTGTTATACTTAAAAGTAACTATAAAAATGCAAGTCATAACTCCAACCTCTTGGCATGTCACTAATAGAAGATCCTTGAAACAATATGGACTATGTTCCAAAGAGAAGCTAAAAGCTCAATGCTATTTCTTAAATATAAGAGAGAACCGAAAAAAAGTAAGTGCACAATTCCTAACGAAACAGTTACCAGATGGAAAAAGCAGTTCCATAAAATCAAAACCTCCTTATTCCTGCTGAATCCTTTGAAGTGCATGTATGAAAATGCGACACACTGGAAGTATGTGCCTATTGTTCACCATCCTCAAGAACCCAAGCAAGTTATTCCATGAACAAGTTGTTATCTTACAATGCAAAATAAGAGGCTCCAGTGTCTAAAATAGATCTGTACATAGCATACCTGAATATGCGACTTTTCAATGATCTATGACAAATTTTGCCAACCAATGGCACTGTTGTAATCTTGCAAAACAAAGGTATTTTGTTGGTCTGGTTTGTATTGATCCTATTAAGCATCATAATCCAAATGAGTTTTTGACTATAATCAGTATTTAGTTGCAAAATATATAGATCTTATAAGACAGGTTACAGAAGCTTCCTTCCAGGGGCAATTATGTTTCTTATACATCTTCTTATTCCTTTGGTTGTCACAAACAGAAATAATTTGTAGAAATGCTTGAGTATTTGATGTTACATTAAATTATAATGAACTTATTTGCACTGGAAATTTGTAGAATTTCAGTCTTCAGGAGCCTTTTGACTAAAAGAATATATCATACTTATTTAATTGATTAAAATTTGTGAAGTTATTTTTCTTTTATCCTCGGTATTATGGTCACAGATGCTTTATCATCTTGGCATGGCTTGGGATTTACGCTGGAAAACTTGTCAAGATAATAGCACCAAGTTTTGTCTGCTGAAGCCAAATGTTTCTATTGAGCCTGTGATTCCTTCCATTGAACAGGTGTTTAGTGCACCTGAGCCCTTCATAGAAGAACCTTTTTTTATTTCACTATGTAAAATGTATTGAATCCTTGCACTGTTTTTATCGTCAACTAGATGTCATGGCTGGATATGGAGTGGTGCTCAATTTTGCAAAGGACACAATTGCATATGAATTTACTAGAACCATTTATAGCATTTCGACGTGTTCTACTTCAAGTTTTAAGTTCTAGAGACTGTATGCTGCAACATCTTCTGCAGTCTGCGACCACACTTCGTAAGGTATATCATCATTGTTAGAGACAATAAAAAAATAAAAAATTTATTCCTTAGCATGTAAGTAACCACTTAATGCTTTTAGGAGATTTGGTACTTGACATGGTATTAAAAATTTAGAAGCTCTTTACATGTGGTAAGGGATTCAATCCTTGCACTACCATTCTAACTAAACTTAATTTTAACGTGTAAAGTAGCCTATGCATTGTTTATTTAGGCCTCTAGTGTGAGAGCTTGTGCAAGAGGCTATGCTGCAATAAAATTATTATTAGGTCTCTAGCTAACCTAAGCTTTTAGGGAAGTTAGTCCTTGATAATTATCATGATACCATGACATAAATTTATTTTTAACTTTTAATTATATGCTATTCTCCATTTTACAGGGATGTAGATTCTCTCAAGCAGCAGGTGCTTTGCATGAGTTTAAACTCCTTTGTGTTGAAACCAAAGGGCAAAGATCACCCTTATATTGGCTTGGAAGGGTAAGGGGGCTGCTATGACTTTATGTTTGTTAATATCTGAAGATAGACAGTACTGTTTTTTTCCTCAACGTCAATTTTCAGAGTAGTAATTGTGTTTTTGCCCTGGACTAGAGAATAAATTCAATGAACCACACTTCATCTGCAAATGAAGTCAAATTTGAAATATGATTATATATCAAACATGACAAGCAACACATGTTTTGGACTTATTTTTCTTTTTCCTTTTGCGGATTACCCCCACCCTCCCCAAATCATTAGTATGTGTTAGGATTGAACAACATAAAATACAGGACAATTTGAAATATAGAGAAATAGAATTGCAACAGTTTGAATTATGATTATAAAACCATCTGTCTAGCTCATAATTCCTAATGAAATCAAACTTCATTTCATTTTCAAGAAGCAAGTGAGAAATATATGAAAAATTTGGATGTAGAATTTGATTAACCAGTATGGCCATTACATAGAAAAACTATAGCTTGAGAAAAGCAAAATGATGTTGGAACTCATTAGCTGTAACAATAAGTGAATTGGACCTGTGATGATTATGGGAATTAATCCAAGAGCCAAGTTTGCAGAGAGAGAATCCACTTTGTTTGCCTGCATGAATGATGAAATAGAGTGAGAGGTAGAGGTGTGAATACTCTGGAAAAGGAGGAATGGATGCAGAGAGGGTAGTGGGGGGTGTTTGAATGCACACGTACAGAAGAGTTGAGAGGATTTTACAAATTCTTCAGTTATCAGATATCCAAACAAGAAATTTTTGGCAAAGTTTTAGTTCACCTAAAATATTACATCCCCTCCTTTAAATTCTATTTTCAAACTTATTCTTATACTATGTGTTTCATAAGACCTTATTGGCTTAGTGCGCTTGATATGTTGTCAAGTATAATGTTAAATATTACTAAAAGAAGGTAACAAAGTGTTTGTATTTTGGAAAACTGCATGAGTTGGTATTAACATATGCTTGTTTGCTTCTGCTTCTTGCTTTGATGATGCTCACTGTTGGATATATATAGTGGTTAGTGGATCTAGTCTGCACCTATGTCTTGTTTGTCTGGGTGAACCTGCAACACATCTCTGTTGATAGTTAGTCTGTTCAGATTGTTAGTTAGGAATGCTGTTAGCTGTCACATCAATCATAACTGACTGCAATTGTATTAGTTCAGTATAAATACTTGTATCTTGCATTCTCTCATTTGTAATAATAATTCAGAGTTACAGTTTCTCGTAAACACTCTTTTTCTCAATTCTTATCACCATGAATTCTAACACTCACAAACAGGTCTAAAGTAGTATTATTGTTATCAATCTTGCTAAGTATAAGTAATGTACCTTCTCGGTTGCAGCTTGAAGAAGCAAAGCTTTTCCGTGCTCAAGGTCAAAATGTGATGGCTATCAACCTTGCAAAGTATGTATCACAAAATCATCGCTCTGATGAGGAGGCTTCAGATGTATATCGATTGATTGGGAAGTGGCTGGCAGAAACCAGATCTAGCAAGTTATAGGACAAAACTTAATTCTGTGTGGTATTTTAATAATATGTGCTCTCTTTTTTCCTGATTCACTTAGTTGTTATTTTCCCTGTTCTGGTGTAAAATTGCAGCTCAAGAACAATTTTGGAAAAGTATTTGAAACTTGCAGTCTCTATTGCTGAGGATGTGAATGCTACAGCTAAGAATGTCATGAAAAGGAAATGTCAGAGCCATTTTCATCTTGCATACTATGCTGATGCTCTATTTAAAAGTCATGAAGAAAGACTTAACTCTAATGAATGGCAAGCTGCAATGCGTTTAAGAAAGCATAAGGTACCTAATTGATTATGTTAAAAGTTTGGGTGAGTTGGGTCCTATGGGCTCATTAGGGTCAGAGTATGTCTCAAAGTTCAAAGAGTGCTTACAGAGGTACTTACAGATTGTCCATCAAGGTCCTTACACCAATATATGATTAAGAGCAAGCATAAGATAATAGTAATTATGGGTGATGATGTTGAGGTTTCCTTATTTTCTATTTCGTTATTTCCTTGTACACTCTAATCTGATTGGTTGTGTGTGTGTGTATATATATATATATATATATATATATGAAAGGAAATTGTGAGTACTTGCTGTATATTCATTTAATCACCAAAATATGGGGATTCAAATATGCTATGTAATACATATAAATTCAATGGTTTCAAGAAGTTTACAAAATTAATTCTCTAAGTTGGTATTTGTAGAGGGGCATATGGGTAAATTGTAATTGGATGTACTATAATGTCTGGCAATCCTCATATTTATATTACTCGGTTAAGTATATACAAGAATAGGCACCAAGTCTGTATATATACTAAAATCCCTTATCATGCCTAACTTCGTACAAATAAAATCACTTGCACACCCCATTCAAAGCTTTTGTAAACGCGTCTGTTAGTTGGTCACTTGTCTTAACTCAAGAAGTAGGTATAAAATTCTGTTGGACCTTCTGTTGAATGAAGTGACAATCTACCTTTTAATGAAAAAACAGGGTTGATGTGATATATATGGTAGCTTGGTTTCCACACAACAGTTTCATGAGACAGGTATTAGAAAATCCCATCTCCAAAATCTGTCACACATTAATTCACGAGATATTTCAGCCAAAGCCTTGTATTCTGCCTTTGCACTGGATCTTGCCACCACATTTGTTCCTTACTTTCCTAAACCTCAAAATACACAGTAACCTGTGGTAGATTTATGATCCATAGGAGACCTCGCCCAATCAGCATTGGAAAACCCTTCACCTGCATATGTCCATGATCTTGATTCATAATCCCCTTTCCTAGAGCTTTCTTCAAATACTTAACAATACAGATTAATGCTTCCCCAATGACTGTTATTGGGAAAAACTCATGTCCCACATTGGCTAGAAATAGTTTCAAGATAAAGTATATAGGTGGAGGAAAATCCTCTTCCTATGAGCTAGCTTTTGGGGTTGAGTTAGACCCATAACTCAAACTTCTAAGATGGTATCAGAGCCTATCCTAGATCCATTAAAAAAAAAGGATCATCCACCATATTATCCATGCACCAAGCCCAAAAGTCTTAGGCGTGAGGGGATGTATTGGGAAAAACCCAAGTCTCACATTGGCTAGAGATAGTGTCAAAATAGAGTATATAAGTGGGGGGCAACCCTCACCCTAACTCACATTTCTAAGAAATGTCAATTGGAGAAGACATGTATTGACTTACAACACTTACTACAAAGGGAATATCAGGTCTATTGGGAAAAACCCAAGTCTCACATTGGCTAGAGATAGTGTCAAAATAGAGTATATAAGTGGGGGGCAACCCTCACCCTAACTCACATTTCTAAGAAATGTCAATTGGAGAAGACATGTATTGACTTACAACACTTACTACAAAGGGAATATCAGGTCTAGTGATAGTGGCATAGTGTAGTCTCCCCACAAATTGTCTATATCTCTGTGGATAAGAGAACAAAACTCCATTTGCCACCAACTTGACTGCTAGCTCCATAGCGGTCTCATGGCTTGGAACCCATCTAAATATATGGTCTAGAACATACTTCCTTTGTGACGGGAAGATCTCTTTCTTTGAGTACATAACTCCAAGGCCCCCAAATTGCTAGTCTGTAACTGAGTTTGGAAGAAGTTCTTCAAGTCATGAAATAATGAAATTCAACTATTGTCATGGTATTGTTGATTCTGCAGACAGTAGAGTTGGAAGCACTCATAAAAAGGTCAAGGAGTTTGACAAAGGTAGTTCAATTTCCCTTTTCTTTTTTACTGCTTCATTGTCTGATGCTCTAACTCATAATATATAATTTAGGGGGAGAAAACTGACTACTCAATGAAAATCCAAGAATTGCAAAAGCAAGTGGCAATGTACAAGGAAGAAGCCCAGAAATTACAGGTATTTGTTTTGTTTGATGATCTAGGAAGGAACTTTTATATGATTCTGTTTGCAACTAAATCAAAAGGTTTGATAAATAGATTTAACCTTTTCAAATTAATAAATAATCCCCACTTTTAATATTAATAAATAAACTTCACTTGTGAATTTTATATTAAATCCTGCGTTTTCTATTAACTAGAATTAACTTTGTCAAATTGATAAACAAATTACACTTTTGGCATTTCCTTATTCTTACCTTAACCCTGTATGTATAATATATGGTGAATATAAGTCATTTTTCTTACCTTTCAAGTTCTCAGGTTGACCGAGACAATTTTCTTAGCCTAGCATTGGAGGGATATAAACGTTGTTTAGTCATAGGCGACAAGTATGATGTGAGAGTGGTATGCATTTGCTCTTAGTCTCCTTCACTACTAACAAATTGGGGAATGGATCCTCTCATGTTAAAGTTTTGGTTGACCTTATCATGTGACAATTTTGTCTATCTCTCTATGTTGTAGCATGGGATATTTATTTCCTTGTTTCTGATTATGTACAGATTTATTTCAGAATTATTTCCTGTAATTAGTTTCCATGTTTTTATTATAAATAGGACAGCAAATCAGCATACTTTTTGCCTATAATTACTATATTAGAATTAATTAGACAGCCTATATACATTTGTAATTTCCTATGAAAGAAATATTTAGTTGTTCATTTCAAGTTCAAATCAAAGCCTTTTTGACTTGGGAGACTTTGCTTGCACAACCCTCAACTTTCTTCATTGCGGTGACACTAGGCTGCCTTCATAGCGCCCATTTGGTTTGGAAAGCTGCCTTAATTGCAGTTACCCCTAGCTTGCCTTAATTGTGGCCTACCAAAGTTGGTTGCTAGTGTCTTGGAAAGCCCTGAGAAGGAGTTGAACAGAAAGGTTGAGTGAGTGTTGGAGTGTGTAGTTGTCAGAATGTCAGATCTTAGGGGTTTAAGATCTCATATCGACTAGAGACTTTACCAATGTAGTCTTTATAAATTTTGTGCAATTTTCACTGTACAAGCCAATTTTGTGGAGTTGAGTTATACTCTAAGGTCAAATTTTAAAATAGTATTAGTATCTGTCTTGGATCCATTGTTGGACTGCTTGCATTGTCATGACCCAGCCAATAACTCTAGGCATGAGGGGGTGTGTTGGAAAGTCACCTTAATTATGATCTCTTTAGGGGGCTGCCTTAATTGTAACCTCGAGGGGAGGGGGGCGGGGGGGTGTACTATTCAGTCTCACTAAGCATTACAAATAAATTCAAACTTGTGGGTATGTGTTTGGCTCTAATCCAACTTTGACAAGGAAAACCCACTTTGATCAAGTTTGGGTATTCCCTAACTTGTAAAGTCGAGTTCAGGTATGCAACCCTTACCACAAACCTGTCTCGCTTGTATGTGTGTGAGTATTTTATTTTTATACTTTTATTTTTTAGGATTATGGATCAAGGAATTTGAGTTACTATGGATGAAAATCATTATTGATGTCTTCAAAATAAAGTATGAAGTTCCTATGAGACTTCCTTTAGAATTTGGGTTTGGGCCAGTGCAATTGGGACAAAGACAAGGCCAATGCATCTGGGACAAGGACAGGCCAGTGCATCATTTGATCAAAGTTCCACAAAACAAAGATAAATAATTTTCTAAGGCAATGGAAAAAGGCAGAAACTGAGAAAATAGGATCCTTGGTGAACAGTGCATGACAACAGTGATAGACAGCAAAAACAAGACCAAAAGAAGAGACAAGATTTGTCATATTGCTATCATAGATGGAGAATGGAACTCAAGAGAAAGAGGGATAAAGGAACCACTTTCCAAAGCCAATAGGTAACACTTAACCATCACAACCAAAAGCTAAACAATGCTTAACCATTCAAGACAAAAGCAAAACATCTCATTACTTAGCCATCAAAGGCAGATGCTTAACACAATGCTTAACCACCATGGATGCAAACTTACAACAAGAACATACCAATAAATCACAATATCTAGAATCTGTCTTCAAGAAGAAATAATCTCAAACACCTTGTGAGCAAACAGAACACGTCAAGAACATTAGCATCTTCTGACAACCATTTTCTTCAACTAAGATATGCCAAACCTTCACAATTGGTGATGGATACTTGTACACCAACAAGGGACAGTGTAAGGGAATAGACCAATCCATTTTGTTAAGCACATGAAATGTACAATACACCATAGGCAGCAATCAAAACAGCTCCAAGTACATCTCTAAACAAGTTGCAACAACTAATTTCTGAATTAGTGCAAACCCATAGCAAAATAGCACATCCAAGATAGTAAAATTATTTCTAGTGATGATGGATGTCCCATATATTGAGGGAAGAGGGCCTAAAGTTGTCATTTCTTCAGAATTGAAGAACACAGGGGAAGAAGAGCCAAACTCAAACACACAAACCAAATATCATGAGGCCTGAAACAGACCTAGAGAACTAGATATCTTGAGCATTATAGAACCAAAGGCCTCAACTTGGATGAACTAGCAATATTTGTGATAAAAGGAGGACTAAAATATCACAAAAATGATACCATGGAAGAATAAGAAGAAAACAACAAAAGAAAGCAGTAGGGAGAATGGTGGCCTTGGTGACATTCAAAAACACACCAAACTGAGCCCTGCTCTTAAAAACCTCGTAGACATGCCGGAACAATTTTGAGGATAGACTTCAAGCCAAAAAAACAGTAGGAATCCAAAGAGGAATAAGAAGAAATGAATTCTACAGGTGAAAAATGTCAAAAACAGTCAAGCTCCGACAGCAGCTGAATAGATGGTCAAACTTGCTAGATAGAGACTAGCACAATGGTGGCATTGGGTGTTGTTCAATCACAAAGGAGAGAAGTATACCTGAATCGCAATGGAGAACACAGTGCACGAGAAAGATGCGTGAAAGCTTGTGGATAAGAATCTGGACCCAAGACCAATTGAGTGAGGTCGTGCTTGACAAGGTGCACCTATCCCTGAGGTTGCTAGAGGAAATGGTTGCCTGCAGACGGTGGCAAAAGGCTGTGGACAGCGGTTTCTGATGACATAAGACAGCAAGTAGCGGCAGACGACATAGACATCATAGCGGGATCATACCAGCTTTGATACTATGTTAAAAAAAAAGGATTACATTACTGGAGCGTGTTAGACTCACTCAACAACTCACATATTTATGTAAAACTTATTACAGAGAGAGAAAGAAGGTTTTACATAGTAGGTTTCTAAAGTCTACTACTTCAGAATAGATACAGCAAAAAACAGTTTTATAACTGACACCAAATCAAGCTACAACAGTAAATTAACATAATCTAACGTTCCTTATTGGTTAGAACCGTCCGTAGGTAGTCCTTTCCAAGACGCCAACAATTAGATTTGATATCAATAAATAAGCACTCAAGCACTTAGGGAATCCACCATTAAAAGCTAGTTGTTAAGGGGGGAGAACCAAGCACTTAAATACTCTACTGAGCATACCACACTGCTTGGTGTGGGGCTCTGGCACCATATAATACCCAAGTTCTTCTCATATTCACATTTAGTTTTTCACAACATTATTCATAATTCGTTTCAACATGATATTACTAAGCACATAGAGATAAATCAACACTTCATCAAAGAGAAGTTACACAATGGTCTTATGGTAACAACATATGTTCCCTTTAATGTCAATTAACCTATATATTGACCAAAGGTCTTGTCCAAAAGTGTTTATGTGATATCCCTACAATTTGGGAGTGACTGATATCCATTCTTCAACTTTGAGTGAGAGTATTGTGGTATGATATATTTGTTTCTGCTTTTGTACAAATTTATTTTGGAATTATATTTTGTAATCATTTCTTTTATTTCTATAATTAGGTAGAAAATCAGCATACTTTTTGCTTGTAAATATTAGGTTAAAATTAATTGGTTAGCCCATGTATTTGTAATCTCCCTGTACATAAATTATCATAAGAAATAAGATTCAACAGTGTTGAGATCCTATAACGACTAGAGAGATGACCAATGTAGTCCTTATTAGACTAACATAGTCTTTGCCTTGCAGGCCAATTTTGGGAGGTTGAGTGGGCAACTTAGGCCTTGTGCCTAAATTATAAAATGATATTAAACCTATCTTAGATTCATTCATAGTTGTTCACGCTCTGGATGTTTGTTCCTAGCTGTGAGGGGTGTGTTTTATCAGGTCACCTGGATATTTCCATTCTCCAATGTCCAGTCCTAAGTGTGAGGGAGTATGTTGAGATCCCACATTAACTAGAAACATGGCCAATGTAGTTGTATAAGAGTAAGACAAGTCTCACCTTACAAGCCAGTTTTCTAGGTCAAGTTAGGTCTTAAGCCCATATTCTAAGAAATCATTTACTTATTTCTAGTCTTTGTAAATACTCACAAATTTTGATAGGGCTCACCCATCAAATGTCTATGGAGAGATTGAGACAACATGGCAAGATAATGTGGAATTTTAACATGGGAGCATCCATTCCTAGTAGATACATGCTTATACATTATACAGCCAATTTATGTATAGCCTAGTAGTATGATTTCCTTTGACAGGTTTATGTACTTTCAGGTGTTTCAAATTGTTTCCTTGTGGTTCAGTCTTTCGTCACACAAAGATGTTGTAAATAGCATGCTTAGCGCAATTGAAGAGGTAGTGTAAAGCTTCGGCAATCAATCAGCCTGATCTGTATGACCTTTCTCCTCATCTTAAGATTGTTGTTGTGGGTTTTGTATGTGATTGCATTTGAATCTATTTGTATGTAGGTTCAATCTTTCAAATTTATACCTTTAGTATACCAAATTGCCTCTAGAATGGGTAACTCAAAGGATGGTCAGGGATATCTCAATTTCCAGGTTCTGGTTTCACCAATACTATATGCATTACCTGTTGCTCGTTTATCCTTTCTTATTTAATATGAACATGGACGATGCAGTTTGCATTGGTTTCTCTTGTGAAGAAAATGGCCATTGATCATCCATACCATACAATACTTCAAGTAAGTAGTACCTTTATCTGCTATCTGGCAATGTTTTGCATACTGATTCAATTTTTTTATTATTTTTTAATGTAAAACTTGTGATTTCATATTTATGATCAAGGGAAAACATAAACCAGCCTTGTTCTGTCTGGCCATATCTTTTTCAATATGAAATTCTTTTTCGTGGCAATTTTTGAATTTGTTTTAAGCATTGCTTGCTTCTAATAATAATTGTTTGAAGAAAAATATTTTCATTATCTATTTTCTATTTAGCTTCTGGCTCTGGCAAATGGTGATCGTATCAAGGACAAACAGCGTAGTAAAAGTTCATTTGTGGTTGATATGGACAAAAAGCTTGCTGCAGAAAATCTTCTAAATGAGTTGTCATCATATCATGGAGCTCTCATACGACAAGTAATATCACTCTGTATTTTATATTTTCTTTGTTAGTTCCAATTATAAATCAATACCCTCAAACTGTTTGTGTTCCATATATAGATGAAACAAATGGTGGAGATTTATATCAGACTTGCTGAGATGGAAACAAAGAGAGAGGTCACATGCTTTTACTTTTATATATTTCATATCTATTCTTTCTTATGACCATTAATTTATTTGAAGACATTTCTATCATTGGCTTGCTAAGTAATCTGGAAAATTTTAATTTTCACAGCCTTCTGATAGGATTGTTTATGCAGGATACCAATAAAAAGGTGACACTACCAAGGGACTTACGTAATCTCCCAGCCCTACAACTTGTGAGTGGCTTGCTAAATTTCTCTGTGATAATGAACTCAGGTTGATGCAATGACTGGATGGTGGTTTTTTTGGGGACTGGGAAGTGAAAAAATAATAGCTATATTGATTGCTTGCCCAAAATGGTGACATTTCCAATACTATTTTCTAGTATGGGTAACATCCTAGTGTCACTTCCAAAACTTATTTTGGATGTGTTTTGTCTGGAACAACAGTACACACTTGAGATGCATATAAAATTATTGAAATGACATCAGTAGTTGATGTATGTAATATTTACACTGAAGTATGCAATCATCAATTTTAGATAATTTCAATGAGATAATTCTGTATTTATATGATGTTATTGTTGAAGGTTGATATTATTATTTAACTATTTTCAAGATCATTTTCTCTTCAATCATTGAACTTCCATTCATTTTTCGTCCACTACTTCCTATATGAATTGTGAAACTATTATTTAATACTAATTAATCTCATGCATTTTCATTATCATTTTTCTCAGTTTATTAAACATTTATATCATGTCATTGTTGAAGGTTGTTATTATTATTTAACTATTTTCAAGTTTACTTTCTCTTCAATCATTGAACTTCCATTCATTTTTCGTCTGCTACTTTCTATGTGAATTTTGAAACTATTATTTAATACTAATTAATCTCATGCATTTTCATTATGACTTTTTTCAGTTTATTAAACATTTATATCATGTTATTGTTAAAGGTTGTTATTATTATTTAACTATTTTCAAGTTCACTTTGTCTTCAATCATTGAACTTCCATTAATTTTTTGTTTGCTACTTTCTATGTGAACTGTGAAACTATTATTTAATACTAATTAATCTCATGCATTTTCATTATCACTTTTTTTCATTTTATTAAACATTTATTCATTTTTCTTCAATCACCAATTTCAAAGATTCCCCTCTTATAAGTGACACTTGCAAAATAATTTCTCAGTGGAGGCTGACCATGAAGAGTGTCCTCACCAACGCTAGCTTTTTTCAGACTCAACTGTTGAAAATTAAATTATTTATTTATTCCTGTATTTGCTTAATTGTTTGATTTTAACATGTATTTTCATTATATTTCTTAAAATTTGGACTTAGAACATAACTTAACCCTACAAAATCAGTTTGTAAGGTGAACATTGTCTAGGTTTTATAAGCTATATTAAGTCATATCTCTAATCGATGTGAGACTATACACCATCCTTGACTGTAATTTAAGGAGCACCCAAAGAGATTGCAGGCGAGCTAAGGGTGGCCGCAATTAAGGTGGCTTTCCAACACACCCTCTCATGCCCAAGGCTGTCAACTATAGTGTGGTAATGCAGATGACCCAACAATGGATATAGGATAATCTTTAATAACATTGTAGAATTTGGGCTTAAGGCCTAACTTAACACTACAAAACAGACTTCTAAGCTGAGGATTGCCCAAGTTTTAAAAGCTCTATTTAAACCATATCTCTACTCGATGTGGGACTAAATATCGCCCTTGAGGTTGCAATTTAAGGCAGCCCCCAAAGAGATCGCAATTAAGGTGGGCTAAGGGTAATGGCAATTAAGGCGGCTTTCCAACAATATTTAATTCCAATTTTTCTCGTGTATTATAATCAGTACTTTCCCTTTAATGCATTAAATTTTCATCAACATTTCTTGAATCATAACTTTCTAATGACACTTAATATTGCTTAGCAGTTAGCAATAATTGAATGCATGCATTTTCATCTTTTTCTGTCTTCAATGCATTAAAACTTAACTGTTCTTCAATCATTATTGTCTAAATGAAACTTGTCAAAAGTTTCTCTCAAACTTTTCTAGTTGGTAGACTTTTTATCTGTCAGTGTATGCATTTCTTATTAAATTTTAGTTGTAAATATTTATATAAGCAATGTACATATATTGTCAACATTAGGTGTGCTAAACTTGTTATGTCTTCCTTTTGTAGAACTATTTTTGTGCTAAATTGTTTCCTTTGCATTTACTTTGGACATTCAGGTACCTGTAGTGACAGCTACAATTTCAATTGATCAGAGTTGTCAGTATCATGAAGGCACTTTTCCTTACTTCAAAGGATTAGCAGATTCAGTTATGTATGTCTCAATCATTTATAGCATTATTTCAGAGAGACAAAGTTCTTTTAGGATCCGATGTTTGATTCTTCAATATACTTTATGTTGGTTTGATGTTCAGGATAATGAATGGTATAAATGCTCCAAAAGTGGTTGAATGCTTGGGTTCTGATGGCTGCAGATATCGACAACTTGCAAAATCTGGAAATGATGACCTAAGACAGGATGCTGTATGAATTCTTACATCTTTCTGTTGCTAAAGTTGTGCTGAATTATTTATTTGTCCATCTTTAGAAAAAAAATTCACATCCCAAGCTTATTTGACAAATATATGTTTTATAAAACTACTTTTTTGTTAATTGTAATATTAAATTAAAGGTTTAAATACATTTTTGGTCCGTATTGTTTGCCTCACTTTTTATTTTGGTCCCTATACTTTAAAACTTTACCTTTTGGTCTCCATATTTAATTTTTTGTTCAGGTTTTGGTCGTGGTGGTATATCATACAGCAGTCCTAAATTCTAATGACTTGTCTTCAAAAGGAAGTGTGTAGGCATATTGCTTATAGTAGGGATTAAAACCAAAATTTTTTAAATTATAGGGACTAAAGCAAATTTTTAAAGTATAGAAATCAAAACCCAAGTCAAGGTAAACTATAAGGACCATAAATCTATTTAAACCGAAATTAATTATCATCTAAAGTTTACAGTTTATATATTTTCTACATTCTTGTTTGGATTATCATATTTTAGAAAACTGATACTGTCCATCTAGCTAGCTAACTTTTGTGGCTCGTCCAGGTTAAAACTTTCAATATATATTAGTCATAGAAAAAGAAATGTTATCTCTTTCTTTGAGGTATTCACATTTTTCTACAGGGGAATCTGCATGTCTTATGGGATTTTATTTTGGCCATATATATGCTGTGCATGCATTGATGGTTAAATTAAACTGCTGAACTTTTTATAGGTAATGGAACAATTCTTTGGTTTAGTTAACACATTCCTACAGAACCATCAAGATACAAGGAAAAGAAGGCTAGGAGTAAGGACCTACAAGGTATATTTTTCTTATTTAAAGTTCTTGGCCTTTGGTGCTGGTGATTGGGTGGTGAACTGTAACACTGTCATCAACACAATAAGCTATCAATAAATAGTTTTAGGGCAATCTCTTGCTTTGCAGTGAGAAATAAGAAAGGTGGAGATGAGGGTCTCATTAATTTTTCATTACTCATGGCTCTTGGAATTGTTTATCTACTACTGAATGCTTTTGCAGAAGGATCTTGTTCCCATGGTTTTTTCATATAATTATTTCCCCTGCACTAGAAAAGTTGCTTGAAAATTTATGAGATGCTTCAGTCTGTGTATAGGGATTTTTTGGCCAGAAAAAAAAATGGTGCTCCATATTTGTTTCTGCCTGAAAATCAAAAGAACGTTTTTCTCTTTGCTGGTTGGAAGCATTTATAAACTTAATTCCAATGAGGGATATACTCGAGGGTTATACATAATTATTTTTTATTTTATTTTAAACAACTTTTTAATACATAGTCTGCTCTCTCTTGTCCCACTTTTACTCTCTGATTTGTTTAACAAATTGTTTATTATGAACTGTCTTTTATGAAGGGAGGAGTCGCCTGTTGTATACTTCTAACATACCAGTGTTAATTTATATGTAATACTAATCTTAAATTACTTTTTGTGGAGAAAAATGTATTTGTTTTTTGCCTAAGGTTTTGTATATTGTATTATAGTGTAAGTTATGGCAGCAAGAGATTAAATTTTAAAATGATTGAGAATTTTCACTTTTTTATGAAACAGGTTGTTCCTTTTACTCCAAGTGCTGGTGTTCTTGAGTGGGTTAATGGAACCCTTCCACTCGGTGAATACCTTATAGGGAGGTCAGTCAAAGAAAGACATATTTTACTGCACAATTTCTTGTTCTGTTCATCTTTAAAGCAATTGATCCATGATGAAACCATCTACTCAAAAGCTTAAGCTTATGGGTGAAAGTCCTTGAATAGTTTTATATCATACACCTCCTCTAGCAAGAAAGCTTTGGGCTTGAAACATGGACAATGCACTACTTACCCTACCTTGTGCTAAAATATGACATTTATTTCAAAGAATGGGGGAACATGGATCAAACTCTAGACCACATGCCCATGGTCATAGAGACTAATACTATTCCATGAACCAAATATCCCAAAAGATTAAGTTAGTTGAAGGCACATGAATGGCTTGATATCTAACAATCTTCCTTGAACTTCAGCATGAGAAATGGAGGTGCTCATGGTCGCTATGGAATAGGAGACTGGTCATTCCTAAAATGCCGAGAGCACATGGCAAATGTAAGAATATATAAGCTATTCGTAAATTTTTTGCAGAAATATATTGTTTGTTTCATAGTTTTCTAAATTGATGACCATCTGAGTTTATATCTTACAAGAATTGGGAGGGGTGGGGAGAGAAAAAATTGTTAACTATAAAATATATAATGTCTTAGTATTTGAACTTTGGACCTAAAATTGAACCTCCACAAAACCACGTTGTGAGGTGAGAATTGTCCAAAGTCCAAACACTATAAGCTCTATTTAAGTCATATATGTAGTCAATGTGTATGATCAGACACACCCTTAAAGGCTGCAATTAAGGAAGCTCAAAGAGGTCGCAATTAAAGCAGAACAAGGGTGACTGCAGTTAAGGCAGTTTTCCAAAAATTTAAAATATTAATGTTGTCATTTGCTTTTGCATACTGCAAAATTCTTAAATGTATACCTTCCGCAAAATTCTAAAATGTATACAATGTTTCGTGAACTCTAGTTTCAAAAAACATTTCTAATTAATCTTTAAAGCAATTGATTGATGATATCATCATCAACAAAATAGAATGAATTATGCTACAAATTACAATTTTAGTTTGTATTGGAATTGGTGAAGCTGTACTTTAGGTAATTTTTTGGAGATGTTTTAGTGCTTATGCCTGATCAAGTAAGATTCATTTTCAAATACTTCACTATCATTTTACTTGTTCAACTATTACACTGAGCATTGAAAAAGTGTATGCAAAACAAAATGAAAATGAAAGTACTGACTGACACAGCATATATATATAATAAAGTTTCGATATATATTAATACCTTTTATTTTCTTATGTCAAATAAAATAATACTACGTGTGATGTTTTGTTGATAGGAGAGGGACAAGCGCAAAGCATTCCAGGATGTTTGCAATAACTTCAGGTTTCTTTCCTATACTTATCATTTGAAGGACCAAGAACACATAATCAGCTTCATTGCTTAATCATATTGTCACGCAGGCCTGTTATGCATTACTTTTTCTTGGAGAGATTTTTACAGCCAGCTGATTGGTTTGAGAAGAGACTTGCTTATACCCGAAGTGTTGCCGCTAGTTCTATGGTAAGAGCATTCTACTTTTCCATGCATATATTTTCAATATTCAGATTCTCCCAGACCTGATTGCTTAAAGGTATCTTAAGTGTTGAGTCAATGGTCTTTGTCCAAGTAAAATTAAAGGCGCCCATTCAACACTAACACACAAATAGAAGGATTAATTCAAATTAAATCCCTCTCAAGTGCATCTGTTTGAAGGTTTTATATTTTTTCTCCAATTTTGAAAGCAAACATCTACTGTTGTGATAGTGTAACCATTTTCGAATGAATACTACTCTGACTTCTGAACTTACCCTTCATATGTTGCATTATCCATTTGATCAAATCCATCATTATATATGATTTCTGTTTTATTTTAAAATAGCTTTTAATTTGAAGTATTTTCTATCCGGAATGTCACCAAAATCTAATCTACATCAATGTATTACAATACTTGATATACTTATTAGTTGATTCATATTCAGGTTGGTTATATCGTTGGCCTTGGAGATCGACATTCAATGAATATTTTAATTGATCAGGCCACTGCAGAGTTTGTTCACATAGATCTTGGTGTTGCTTTTGAACAAGGCTTGATGCTCAAGACCCCAGAACGAGTATGTACTTGATAGTCCTTGAGTCATGCACTCATTTCCATATTTCATCTGGATTGTTGACATCATCTGTAATTGCTGGCAGGTTCCATTTAGGCTTACAAGAGATATAATTGATGGCATGGGTGTAACTGGAGTAGAGGGGGTTTTCCGAAGATGTTGTGAGGAAACACTCTCTGTTATGCGGACAAACAAAGAAGCATTGCTGACAATTGTGGAAGTAATCATACTCACTCAATTTTATGTAGTAAGAATTGAAATTTCATTTCTATAATCTCTTCATAATAGATAAGTGTGCTCTGCAGGTTTTTATCCACGATCCTCTTTATAAGTGGGCTTTATCTCCTCTGAAAGCTTTGCAACGTCAAAAGGTACTTAAGACCCTTTATTATTTTCTTTATTTAATAAATATCCAGCATCTCATAGTCTGAGGGTTCGGTGACTAGCAGAAATTAGCACTTACCATGAATTGTGTAAATAAGTATATGACAGGACTGCTAACCTCTACAAGTTCCTCTATAATGACCGTGGATATTCTTTTTATTTTTTGGTCTGGTTGTTAATATGTTCAACTTGCATCACTTGATTTACTTGCAGTGTGACCTTTCCTCCTTTTCTCCACAGGAAAAGGATGATGATTTGGATACAAGTTTGGAGGAACCACAACATGATTACCAAGGAAATATGGATGCTGCACGTGCACTTCTACGTGTCAAGCAAAAGCTAGATGGGTATGAAGATGGCGAAATGCGTAGCATCCATGGGCAGGTATTTTATTGGCATATCTCTGCCAAAATGACCATATAAGAATTATGTTTTCTTTTTCTTTTTCATCTTCATCCAATACTAGCTGATAAAGTGGGTTGGATAATGGATATGTATTTTTTAGTGATACTAATGGTAAACTAGGAAGTTGGAACATAAACTTGTTAAAATAGGCGATGTTTAGCTTTAAGGGTTTAACCTGTTATATACATTGCGCATTCATATTCGACCACTCATACCAAACAGATACATCCATCGTACTGGAGAATTAAGTTCTTCAATTGCAAACAGTTTGTAAATACCAACTGGGCTACTTGTACCGTTGGTGGTACGAAGATAAAATGAAATCTAAATTTACATTTTCCAAATATCCCATGAAAAATATAACTGTGGTACTTTACTTGCAGGTACAACAACTCATCCAAGATGCAATTGATTCTGAGCGGTTGTGTCAAATGTTTCCTGGTTGGGGAGCTTGGTTATAATTGGCCCCCTTCGTTGTACCTGTTGACACTGAATGATCTTGTATAGGCGGCGATTATCTACTTCGTTGGTCTTTCCTTGCTCGATTTGTATAGCATAATCAGTCTTTTTCACTTTCTAATTTTTGGTTCCTTGTATTATTATTCTTTTGAAATTTTGCTGGGAGAGCTGTAAAATGGCTGTATGTTCAAGGATGCAAAAGAAATAGCATATACGTATCACCCGCCCACTGTATCCATCTCTTTCTCTAACCCTTCAATTAAACACAACGCTTAGCAAGAAAATTTCTCTTATTTAGTGGTGACATTCTTAGGTTTTTTTTTATTGCTGATGTATTATTTTTTGCTCGGGGGATAGAAAAAGGAACAGGTTAGTTGTCCTTGCTTATACAATCTCCATATGATTGTGAAAGTAATTGGGTACGGATTCAGTGATTTTAAGAAAAGTAATCGTGGCTTATCTTTATTTTTGTATAAGTAGACAATTTAGATAATAATTTAATAAGTGAACATTAACTCAAGTTGCTGACGACATGATGGAAAAATAAGAAAAATCTTTAAATCATTAAATCCATTTCCGAAAGTAATCGTAGAATTGGAGGTGACTTTACACTTAAAGGCATATTTACCCTTCAAAATATAATTTAAAACTACATTTTCGTATTAGACAGTCAGTTACTTTCTTATAAGCCTATCCAAAATTGCCATGTTCTTTTAATATATGAATCTTTGATTATTCATACGACATCTGTTAGTAGTTTACGATTTGATAATAATATTAACAATTTTTACTTTAATATAATCAATAATCGAGCAAAATAAGTACAATCACTGTTTTTTTTGTTGCGATTCATCTTTTTATAATAATTATAAGTGAATTTAATAATCATAATATAAAATAGTTTTATATTATTAATTTATTAAAAATTATCATTAGTATGCTTTTTAAAATAGTAAGTATAAAAGTTAAATTATAATAATTTATGATTTGATAACAATATTAAATTATTTTAAGTTTAGTAAATAACTTATTTTTTCAAAGATTTGTATAATATTAGATATATTTGACACATTTTATTAACAAAGACTTAAAGAATTATAAGGTTCCATTAAGGAATAACATTAATTAAAGTTATTGTAATTAAAATTAAAATTGAGAGTAAAATGTTGAATTAAATGTTTTTTGGGTCTTTTATTGAATATGTGGAATGTGATAAAAGTATATGAAATCAAAATCCCTAGATCCAACCTCATTAACTAGGAATCTAGCTATACATAAAAGAAAAATCATGAAAATTGGAAGAGGAAGATGGAGAAGCCATAAGAGTGCTCCCAAGGTTCTTTTCAACCTTTTATAGAGAGAATTGTCCTTGCATCAAATGTCAATTGTTAAAGAAAGTATACAAGATATCTTTTATAGTTGTTGGGTCATAAGTGTCACACTAAGCGTAAACCTTCCTATGCTAAGTGTGAGTCTTCAAATATCTCAAGAGCTTCCATTGATTTTCATGCTAAGCATGAGACAAACTCACACTAATCGAGAATCTTCAAATCAAGTTAGGCTCTTAATGGATTCCACACTAAGTGTAACTAATGTGGCACTAAGCGTAGTCGTAGATCCTTTAGCAATAAGCACAAATATGATTTTTTCTTTTCTTCAAGATCCACATCTTTTTTCTTCTCATTTACCTAAAACATAATAAAGAACTTAATGAAAAACTTACCTAAAACTAAAGAAACAATTTCCTAAACTTGAAGGACTAATTATTACCAAGTTTAGGACAAAACAAGTATCAAAAGCAAGAAAAAGATTAGGTAAGTGTCAAATTATAATATCAAATTGTAAGTAAAATTAGCACTAATTACATGTCCCAAAAATTTCACTTATTCAAGCAAAACTAAATTATTTTTTTTTACAATTTTGCATATAATTGTTTTTCCTTTAAGATTTGAATAATAGTTTTGAAATGTTGATGTGTAGAATTTCATGCCATGTTTTACATATTTTTCATGTAGATTTGCATATGTTTTGTGTAAAATTAGTATTAGTTCTACTTCTATTATCTTTAAATTTTGTAACTTAAGACTTTTGAGTGCTTTGTGTATACTTTTGGTTTAAGGGAGGTTCATTAATAGAGGATTTGGCCTTAAGACTTGAAAATTGAGGACTTGAAGTAGTTTGAAAACAAAAGAAAAGTAATTAGATTTTGCATTGAGCTTAAGAGAAACTACAAGCTAGCAAGCTAGGAGATATTTAAAGAGCAAAAAAAAAAAAAAATGGTGTAAATAGAATTGTTTCATAATAATTGTTCATTACCTAAGTCAAAATGGAATAAATCATAGCCCTTTGAGTACCTAACTTAGAAGGTGTAGACAACTTATTAGTAACCTTGATTGATACAGATCATAAGTATAAACCATAGGAATTTTATTTAAATTATCTAAACTTTGAATCATTAACCTTTATGCTTTGAAATTTTTTTGATGATATAACATTTGTAATGATGAAGTTTTTTCTAACATTGAGATGAATGATTTTGCACAACAATTTGTATAAAAGGTGACATTAGAATTGATGGAAGTATAACTACATAAAATAAATAATTAAAAAATATATTTTATTTGATACTTATTTTGACATTTAGGGATTATTTTTCCTTTAAAAACTCAATTTAACTAATATTGTTTAAGGGACTGTTATTATTTCTCCTAGCAAATATATGGTTATATAGTAATACTCACAAAAAGAACACTTAGAAAAATAAGCTTACTTAAAAAAGAAATAATGCAAGTAAAAATAATGGAAAAACAAAGTTTATGGCTTCCAAATTCCCTAATAAAAGTAATGATAAATGCTTAAAAATTACAAAGAACTAGTATATAATAATACAGTGAATGTTAGGGTGAACCATCCATTCATACGGTGTATGGTGGAGCATTTGTTTTTATCAGCTACAAAAGCTATTTTGGGTTTTTATATTTTTTTTCTCCATGTAAGTTTCTTTTTCTAATTGAAATGAAATGATGTTTATGTCCTTCATTAAAAATAGGTAACTCTAAACAAAGTGGAACCATTACTACAACAACAAAGATCACAAAACAACCTAACATCAGTAGCTTTTTCCTTTGTTGTACTTGTCATTATTGTTGCCATTAGCCTTCCTCATTCTTACTATCCTTTCCTTTATCACATTGAAATTTTCAAAAGTTATTTTGCCATCATGGCATGTGACTTTTAGGGTTATGAATTAGTGCATTATTGAACGTTAATATTAAATTAGAAGTGAAATCCAAAGGGCAAGTATACACGTGCTTTGAGAGATTCAACTTCATAGTACCCAAAATCATGGGTTGATTTATTAAAATATAGTAATCATGGAGACCCATTCAAACAACATCCACAAAAACATAAAAGATCTACTTATGTGTTTCACAAGCTTTTACAAGACTTACAAGTAACTCTTCATCAAATTTCCCACCTTTGAATGTGATAGTTTTAATGTGTTGCAAGGTGAATGGTGTTGTTGTGCATTGTGGTTGGTAAAGAGTGAAAGATCAATAAAATTGAAAGAGAGAAAGAAAATAGAAAAGGAGATGCGATGACTTTTGACAACAATAGCAACGACATATTTCTCTTTCCTCATTTTCTTTTCTCTTCTCCCCTTCCCTGAACTACTTTCTTCCTTCCTCTATTGCTCTCATCATTGGAACTCATCATTGAAGTAACGAAGTCACAACCTCCCTTATGACACACCCTGCCCTTTTCTCTATTTGTAAGAAAATTCTCACTGAAAAGTGTTAAATATGTAAGGATAAATGAATAAAAAATATATATGTTATAAAAAATAATAATTATAAATACTACTATAATCAATTACAAATAAAATTTATTTATACTTTTTAATATTTTAATAATAAATTTAACTATCATTATTGAGTGAACCACCATAAGTTTATGAAAAAACTAATTTTTTAAATAATTATATTTTAAGAAGCAGATATGATTTGTTTCTTACAAAAACTACTTATTTTAAAAATAAATAGTTTAAAAAATATATGTTCAATGTTTTTTTTTTTTCATCCTTATTTTTAGACTGATTAAAAGTAAGAGTAAAAAAAGTTCTAAAATCATTTTTTTTTAAAAGTTTAGAAACTAAAAAAAAAAAGAAATATGATTCAAGGTTATAGTTTTAATAGGCACTGATCATCTATTGAAGATATACCATTTCATTATCACATGCGTCGCTTTAGTAGATTTGAATTAGCCTTACGCAACCAAGGGTCATGGCATTCAGCACTATTGGGGTAATTATATTCGATTACTGGTACTCCCAACTCCTTTAGGACCAACACTTGGGCCCATCTATGTTCTGTCTAAATATGACAAAGTTGTTGATCAGGAAACCCAATCAGTGAACCACGATACAAAACTAGGATTTTTGGCTTACTAAGCCACGGAATGGAACATAGGATGAGAGATGGGAATGATTACGATGGAAGTCTAGGAGTGTATAATACTAAAATTGAATTTATTGCAATACAATGTTCAATATAAAGATGAGAGTTTACTTTCTCAAGAGAATAATTTTTTGTTGAGTTCAAACATTTTTTCCTTAAATTCTCACTGTTAGTTAATTTAATGATTATATTAAAATGAAGCAAGATTAATCTCTGATTGAGATAAATATCGATCAATTCAGTTTTTAATATTAATGTTTTTCAATTATTTCTAATAAAGAGTCTTACATAATAGTGTTAGTATTAAATATTAAAATGACAATCCACTTAATATGTCTCATGGAAAACGTTATTAAAAAAAAAAAACTGACCAATGATTGTCAACATTAAAAATTAAATCTTTATAATACTAAAAATCAAAATAACCGAGAGTACTAAATAGCAAATTTTTCCTTAATTTTTTAAATAAGACCCATTTATATTTTACTTATTTTTTTTTCTCAATTAGGAAATTCTCGAAATACGATTCTCATTGCATGTAGTCATAGAATTCTTCTCGATGCCAATGGCATGACTTGACGTAGTTTTCCTCAATTAGTAAATTCTTAAAATAGGAGATCCTTATCGTAGAAAACTTCTCTCTGGATGCCAACTTGGTGGTTTTTCGCTTTCTTGGGGTCGAAATAAAAAACGTATAAATCGAAGAACTATATTAATCATATCCTTATTGCAAGTAATAAAAGAAAACTACTCAATGCCAATGGACTGATTTTTCGCTTTCTTGGTACCCAAACTAAAAAGACAAATATATCATCCCTCTATGTGGTTTTGTTAGTTAAATATTATTTGTATGAATCTATAAATTTTAAAATTTAAGAAAACATTATAATGAAGTAGAAATGAAAAAAAATAAAATAAAAAATCATAATTATTTTTAAAAATAAATTATTATATTTCTTAATTTTTAAATGAAAATCTTAAAAAAAAATAAAAAAGTAAAAAGAATATATCAAACAATTATATAAATCACACAATAGATTTTTCACCATATACTAGTATTTTCTATAATAGCACTTTGTTTCGTCATATCCACCGTCTGACAAATTACCTCCTATCTCTTTTATTACATGATTAGTTTTATATACAAATTTAATTGATTGATGAACAAATACAATGTCCCTCAAACCCAAAGTCGGTTAAAATTACATCCCCACCCTTTCACATGTCTGAACAACCAATCTACTTGTAACTCATAATTAAAACAACAATAACATAATAGCCAAATGGACCCAGCAGGACACGTGGACATAGCATAAATGCAATAAGTGTTGAAATTGAAGGTTCATACAGCCCCCTCTGCCTCAAGGTTCTGCTTTTCCATTTCCCAAATCTACAGGCTTGTCTCCAAAACAAGCAGCGCCAACCTTAACACACTTTCCCTCTCTACACCGCCCATCGCAAACTACGTTACAAAACCCTACATTTCCCAAACCACATACACTTGCATACAAATAATATCTCCCACTTTTCTTTTCTTTTTTTTTTTCTTATTCCAATCACTCACATCCCAATATATAAATATAATTCAATACACCAATTCTTTTCTGTTACATATTACTATGGAACTAACAAAAATGGAACTTCAAGACGAAGATGTTTCCGTTGTTTCTGATTGCGAGAGCGGTGTTTCGGGGTCACTGCCACAACAACACGCTTTTTTTGTTCGGCTTGGAGAAGGTGACGTGCTTCACCATCTTATTAAGACACGCTTTATTCGGGGATTGGGCCTGCTTGGGCCCAAAACGGAGGTTGTCTCCGTTCTTCGAAACGCCTGTTCCGACGTCGTTTCTCAGGCGCGGCTTCAGTCGTTTCACGTTTACGCAAACGCTGTGGCCAAAGTGCGTGGCGGGAATGCCAACGTGAAGTACGCTTGGTACGGAACTCGCGGCCAGAACGACGTGAACGACATCGTTTCGCGCGGGTTCGGTCATTTGCACGGTCGTAAACTAGTTCTCTCCCCTGATGACGCGCCTCTCCGAAGGTTTGCGCGCGTTGTGTTACTTAATTACGTGAATTTGTGTTTGAAATTGTGAATTCTTATTATTTTGATAGTTCTGAATTTAAAAAAGAAAATTGTGGTTTTTGTGTTTTTTCAGTGTGAAAGGGTGTGCTGTTGGGAAAGACGGTGTGAAGCACGCGTTACTTTGCCGCGTGATTCTAGGGAGATCCGAGCTTGTTGACGATACTGACACAGAACAATATTATCCGAGTTGTGACGACTACGATTCTGGAGTGGATAGTTTTTCGAGTCCTGGCAAGTACATAATTTGGAGTAACCGAATGAACACTCATGTTTTGCCTGCATATGTTGTAAGCTTCAGGGTTTCATCGTTGAAAGGTTCGCTTCTATTTTGAATTTAAAAGATTTATGTTTTTGTGTTTTATCATTATTTTTTATTATGATGTTTGATAATTTTGTAAATGATGGGTATGTTTTGTTTTGTAGGGATTGAGAAGAGTGAAGAAGAACCTTTGAGACCTACTTCGCCTTGGATGCCATTTCCAACTCTGATTTCTGTGCTTTCCAAGGTTTTGGCTCCATGTGATATTGCCCTCATCTCCAAGCTCTACAAAGATAAAAAAGTATTTTTTTTTTCTTATTTGCATATTTGGTTTGAGCGTGTGGGTTGTTAATTGTTCTCATTGATGACGGTTTCCTCTTGTATAGGAGAAGAAGATTTCACGACATGAATTGATTCAAAGAGTGAGACGAATAACAGGAGATAAGTTGCTGGTTGCAGCCATCAAATCTTACAGAGAAAAGGTATTACGACTAATCTCTTTTTAACGATTTTTATATCTTTTAGCATAGATTTTTAGATTGTGAACAAAGTCACACATCAATTTGGTTCAAATTAATCCAACATAGCATGTTTTTTCTAGAGTGTGCTTTCTAAGTTGAATGTGGAGTTTTCTTTCCTTGAAATTGATGTGCAACAAATTTACAATTTTTGTTGAGATGTAATGAGTTAACTAATAATTTGTGGCTCGAGGAACACAATTGTTAATCACTTGAGTTTTTCCCACCTCTTGTTTGACATGCATATTTTTTTTACTATTTGTTTCTGAATTAATGGGATAATTATTTTTCAATTTCACCTATCACTGTATTGAGAATTTTAAAAAATATGAATAAAAGACCAAATGGAAATATGAAGTTTTATCCTGATCCGCAATTGTTATTTATGCTTCGAGATTATTCTGGAAATTCCGGAAGTGGAATTAGTTTCTGTGTGCAACAGAGATCTCATTAGTAATAAAGCGGTTGGAACATCATTGTCAAAGAAAAAGTATGTGACCAAGAAAATATTATATTACCCGCGCCGCGCCCCCAACCCTCTGGGAAGTGCATTCGCGACAGAAGTGGCAACTGAATTTAAGAATTAAAGAATTAAAGAATTTTAGAGTCGTTGTCTTTGCTGTCTAAATTGTTTCATTCACGTGTTTCCTTTCCTTCTTTGGCAATTTTGCTTTGTATTCTTTGTTCATTATAACCTAACTTGGTAAACTTGTTCGTCTTTCAGAAGAAACCAAGCTTTCTAGAAACAAGGTAAAAGAATGGCTTAGCAACACAGATAGAATGATTTCATTGCTGGGGTTGACACAGTACTAAACTTCATAACCAAACTCACAAGGGAGGACACAGAAACTGCTTTAAAAGTAGTGTGGCATATTTGACTCAACTTTCTATTTTTTTTTATTTTTATTTTCTGAGGTTGATGTAGCATAGGAGAAGGAATCGCATTTTCTTTCTAGTTGCCAATTGCCAGTCTAATGCAAATGATGTCTTCCGTGAATAAGGATGAGTTATCATCGACACATTGACCCACTCCGATGCACTGTCCTTAAAATTGTACATGGTAATTTTGTCCTGCTTCCTTATTATGTCCCTATTACCACATGTAATTTAGTTACTCAATTTATTAATTAGTTATTAATTACTTTCTTTTTTTCTTATTTGTAATACATTTGAAGTTAGATTGTTTGTGTTTATTTTCTTAAGAAAATATTTTTTAATATAATAACTAACTTTTTAGTATTTATGTATTTGTTTAAACTGTTTATTTTAAAATAAACAATTTTTATTTTTCTGTTTCTTACATAATAATTAATTATTTTAAAAAATCCTAAACATTTATTTTAAGTTTAAATAAATTGATTTATAATTTTAAATTTTTTTGTAAAATTTTATTTTAAGTATTTTTATTCATTTTAATTTATAATAAAAATAATTAAATATTATTCTGAATTATTTCTTTCATTCTTCAATAGAGATTTTAAAAAATAAATACAACTTTATAATTAATTTTAATAATATTAAAAATAAATTTAAAAAATGTTTTAGTTATAAAAAATTTAATACTAATAGTTAAATTTATCAATATTTTTAATATGTAAATTAGTTACCAGGCTTATAAAGAGAGACGGAGGAATTAGTTTGTTAATTGGTATTTGGATGGTACCGGTTGCTGCTGAATAGAAAGGCCAAGCATATTTATGCTACTTAAAGTCAACTTTGTTAATTGACGATTGGTTCTAATTATTTAATTTTTAACTAATTATGAGTTATTACTGCTTCGTTCAGTCATACTTCTATAAAAAAAAAAGTGTTTCTTGGTTAAAATTGTTTAGAAATTTTCCAACAATTAAATAAGTCATTTTGAAAAACTAAAAAAATAAGCATTCTAAAATTTTAAAAACTAGGTTATAAAAGTAGTTTTTTTTAAAAAAAATTATCCCAATTTTGCGCTAGTTTGTTATATTTTTTTATAAGAAAATAAGTTTTTTCTAGTTTATGTTTTTTCTTAAAAAAATCTCTTAAGAAGTAATCATTAGAATATTTTTAAATACATCTAAAAAATAATATTTTTAAATAGAATGTTTTTAGTCTGTAACAAATTGACCTTATTATAGTTTTTTTTTTTTCTATTTTTCTGTTTGACTTAAATATGTCTATTTTTTAAGGAAAAAATGTATGAAATATAATTCTATAAATAATCTTAAAAAAAATTAATGGAGGAAATATAGAAGAAAAGTGAGTTTATTAGAATTATTTATTTACTTAAAAATAAATAAGTATGAATAACTTGCAAGAAATCTCAAAATTTGAAAGCACACCATTTAATAACTTTATTAGTTAATAAAATAATTAACTTCTTATTTAAAATAAAATTTAAATAAAAAATGTCAAACTAATGTAATTTTAATTTATATTAAACTGACCTTTAATAAAACTTTTATTTTATTATTTTAAGTAGAACTGAATTAGGATCTCTTAAACAAAATTTTAAATTTAAATTTTGTATATGAAAAAAATAATTGAGAGGAGTCTATTAAAATTGGTCAATCAAATTTTTTATCAAAAATTAATTATTAATAAAATTAATAAATACTTTGTATTAATATTATATCGATCAAATGATAAGTTAATCGTTACTTTAGTAAAAATGTATTTTTTTTTATTAATAGTTTAAAATGTTAATTTAAACATACTGACTGTCAAAATTCTTTTATATTGTTATTAAATTATAGACAATCATTTATAATAACAGTGTTAAGTTTTATAATAATTATTTTATTAGTTATTCTTAAAATAATTTCTAATAAATTGATAGTATAAGAATTTTTATGTTAACAAATGTAGAAAATTTAAATTCTATTTTAAATACTTTTATCTCAAACAATATATTAAATTGATCATTAATATCTTAAATATAAGTTATTTTAGCATTAAAATTGACATTGTAAGTTTCAACTCTTACTGGTATAAAGTGTAATTTTCTTATCCTCTTCTTTACAAAAATTTGCAACAAAAAGGTGTAAGTTATTTTAATGTATAAAATAATAATAAAAATATCGTTTTATTGTGTATGTTACAAGGGGGTGACCACCCATCGCCCATAGTTGAAGAGGGACCTCAAAAAAAAAAAAAAAAACTACACAACATATGTGAGAAGAAAAAAAAAAAAACAGTAACGCTTTTGATAACATGTCTCAATTTTATCTTTTTGAGTTCTTCGAATTTTTTTAAAAAAATTTAAATTTTAACTTATCTAAGCATAAAAAATAATTAACTTTCAATTTCTATAAAAGGATTAAAATATTTGTATATTATGAATCCCATTTATTATTACGTTTTGTTGCATGTTCATATGAAGTTGGCCTTGACGGGATTTTATCTGCATGTAGAGCTTCATCTTTCTTTCTTCCCATGTGCTCATTGTTCTTTCACCTTTCTTTCTCAAAAGTTTTTTTTTTTTTCCTTTCTTTTGTTAACTATAAAAGAAAATAAATAAATAAACAAATCTCATTTTGTAAGGTCAACATTCCCACCAAGCCGATTGTAATTTGCAAGTGGAATGTGATCGTTCCCGTGGATTCCATCACCCTTTTCGCCTTTTTTTTTTCTTTCTTTTTTTGTTTTTAGAGATGGTTTCCTTGTTATGCGGTCTTACTCTTAGTGAGGGTGGTTTTCTTCCCTCTGTTTTGCCCCCAAAAGGAGAAAAAGTTAATTACTTATAAACACATGAAATTATTAACTATTTAATTGATATTAATCATATGAGTAATTATTTATTAATTAATCAATCAGTTGCTACTGTGTTTGATTTAAATTTACTTAAAATAGAATTGATTAGAATCACGTTAAAAATTAAGCAACTATTAGTTGTTTCAGCTTTTTCGTGATCTCACCATCATTTTATTTATTAGAATTAATTTTAACTTGTGATCCAATCGTACTACATACATGGTGATATGTTTTGGATTGGTGACACTTCTATCCCTTGAGTTTTTATTGGATAGGATTTAGAGATGAATGTTAAAAAATTACGAGAAAAAATTAGTATTAATTCTATGCTTCGATCTGAAATATCAAATCTCAAACATTCAAGAACCAATAAAACATACATTAATTTCATTTTAATGAATTTCAAGCTTTTGTTTTCAATTCAAGTGGATGGATTGGTTATGCTCGTGAGTTATTTTATTTTTCTATTATAACTAACATGAAATCTTAATTTTTAGATAACTTTTTGCAGTAATTAAATTCTTTAAATTTTATAAATAATTTTTTTTTCCTTCATATGATCTTCTATACTAAAAGAAGTTAATGGCATAGCTAATGATTTGAACATGTGACTAATGATTTATACAAGTGACATGATATTTTAAGCAACAAAACACATCAATCAACAGGCTTTATTTAATTTATAACTTTCCTTTTTAAATAGTTTATAGAGACTGAGAATAGGAAAACAAGAGACATGCGAGAGAATCCGTGTCAACTATACAGAAGAATAAATATTATATAATACTAAAAGTAATCAAAATGGGGATTTATGATTAACGCATTTACACTACATTAATTTGTTTGGTTCTTTTATGGAAAATTAAGTTTTGGGACGATTGTGGTGTGGTTTGATTATTTTAAATGGGAGTTGTTTGCGTAACCTTCCTAAACTTGAGTTCTAAAAACAAGTCAAATGAGTTCATAGGTAGCTAATGTCATGTTTGGGTATTTTTCACTTCTACACTTGGTCTTTCAAGTGTAACATCCTGATTATGGATGGAAGATTTAAAATAACAATAAGATAAATTAATAATAATTTGTGCTTTTGTAAAAATACATTATACGCATATATTTATGTTAGCAAAAAAAAAAAAAAAACTATGCATATATTTTGGTGGGCTTATACAATGAAAAGTCCAAATTTATTTGTATAATTAATAACCAATTTACGGATTCTGTAGAGAAATGCATATTGTTTGGGTTTAGAAAAGTTAAGAGAAATTTAAAAATTTTACTTTCTAAAAATGATTGAGCTCAGAGTTTAGGGTTCAAGGATAAGTGAGCTAGGAAGAGAAGAATTTATATTGAGCTACATTCATCAGGAAAGCTAAAGTTCAGCAAACATATCCTTAAGTCTTCAGTTTTTATCTATTACTTTGGGTACTGTTATAGGGTCATCATATTCATACACCCCTTTTTTTTATTTTTTATCTTTTCATCCCCAAATATTTTTTTGTTTTAATTGAAATTCCTATTTTACTCCTCCTCCCATTCCCTTTTCTTTTCCTTCTCACCCCCACTCTTCATTCTCTCCCTCACCCTCACAACACACCCCTTTTCTTCTCCTCTCTTCTCTTCATCTGCTCTTGCCCTCTGGACACTCTACTTCGAGTCTTTTGTTCACTTTTTCGTCTCTTCTCTTTACCCAACTCTTTCTCTCTTCCCCACCATGCTCTATTAAATTGTTTTTGCATAATTCATGACAAAGTTTTAATGTTTATAGAGTACACATTTTTTTAATGAAGTCTACATGTCAACTATTGGAGGAATTATAGAAACAAACAAAAAATATTCTATAGAGGTTGGATGTAAATTACATTGAGCATGCAAAGTTGATTAGTGGTTGTACCATTGATTTTCAAATATAGAGTTCCATTTGTCATGATGATTATCTTGAACTATACACCACAAAATTAAAAATTCGTTATTATTGTTATTAGAAGACTCTCTCTCTCTCTCTCTCTATATATATATATGTATATGTATGTATATATTTGATATGTGCCAAGAGTAAACCTGTGCAAGATTTCAGTAGAATAATAGTAAGGCAAACAATGTGTACTGGGTTAAGATGAATCTAAATATATGGAAGTCAACTCAACACGTTTCTTTTCTTGGTGGGAGGTGATAGAAAATTGTGTAACACTTCTAACATGTTAATAAACATTTGGGTCTAGTTTGGATGGACACACAAGCCCATATATAAACGTGGGCCTAAGCCTTTTAGTTATTCTAAAAGAAATTTAGTTCAAAGAAAAAAGTTATTGCTTAATCTCCCGCTTTTGCTATTCACACCTACCACAATTATTTGTACTTTTTTTAATAATGTGAGTTCGTTGTTCTAGAATTTCAATTTCAGTATTATGAAATATTAAATGAATTTTAGAATTTAAATTCCCAAGATATGTACAAACACTTAAGGAAATTAAATTCTAAAAGCATGTAAAAACATTCTCTTTTTTATATTTTTAATTAAAAAATATTTTTATATTCCACGATCGAACTTCGAAAATATTATTTATTATACATTCTGTAAGTAAAATTCCTAGAGTGAAGAACACTTTTGTTCTGATCGCAACCTTATAAATCTATAATTTGTACAAAATTTATTGATCACGAGATGCACGAGCAACAATGTGAGTAGTTCTGTAATATTTTTTTTTTCCTTTCAATACGTGTTGAATTTTAGGTTCTGGGTGTGTTTTACTGTTACATATTTGGGTGTATGGACAATTACTTTTTAACACAAAAGGTCATGACTCGTTTCAACATCACACCAATAAAACAAGACTACTATATTTGTATCTAAATTGGTAATTGTAATCCTGTGTGATAATGTCATTTAGTTGATGACCAGCATTTTTTTTACAATATAATTTTAGATCATGAATTTTATGTTTTTATTGGTTATTAGGGAACCAATTATGTACATTATAATTTTACGTTTTCAATTTTATGTTTTTATGGATTTTTAATCACCATCACTTGCATTTATTATTAGGCGTGTAATTGAGTTAAGTTGGAACGTATTTGAAGTGTTTTAAATTTAAATCAATCAAATAGTAACGAGTTAAGTTAATTTATATTTTTTAGTTATAGACATGCAGGTTAAATCAAATTAGCTCGATCTCTACTAGGTTGGTTTGGTTGAGTAATCAATTTATATAATATGATTTTGATAAATTTTGGAAAATGAGAAAAAAAATTCAAAAAGCATAAAAAGTTGAAAAAAAAATGATCCAAATCAAGCAATTTTAATCCAACAATTATCTAGAATCTTCATCCAACAAAAATGATGATTGAGCTTGAAGTGATAATTGAAAAATCACAATTACATAAGCAAACTTTAATTGAGGATAAAAAAACATAATAAAGAAGTACTTCTCTTTATTATTGTAGAAACAACAAAAAAAAATTGAATTAATTTAAAAGAATGATAAAGCAAATCATATATTAGTTGAAGAAAAAAAAAGAGGAGTAGAGAGATTGAAATCTTTTACTGATGAAAAACTAAAGTATTTAACTTCCTCGAGTATTCACTTTGTAGTCTCGTGCGTGAAGATTCCATATCAAAAACATTTTCCTTTTATCAGATAACAAATGATGGACATTGGGAAAGTTTAGGTGAAAGAAATGTTGGAAAAAGAAATTATAGTAAATCCAAATATATTTTTGTAATGTTTGATTTAGTTCATTCTACTTTATTTGGATTTGAAAATTGATAACCTAAAAATCAAACTAGATTGGGATGGGTAGAATAAAATCAAACTAGTTAAATGATTCAAATCAAATCAAAAGAATTAGTTCAAGTGGAATTAGATTGATTAGGTTTGCAAGTCAACCCATATCCACCACCAATATTATTATCTTGACTTGAGGAACTCTTAATTCCAATGTCATTATTAAATCCTTAATTACCTACATAATGTTTTATATCATTTTATTAATAATACTATATTCGTCATCTTTTATAACATGTTATTCCAATTATATATTGGTCACTTATGGTAAGAGTAATATTAGGTTAGGTTGTCCAATAAGGAACCCCTGACCTAACCTACATTAATTTTAGGTTAAGTAAAATATTTTATGAAATATATTTACTCTCAAGGTTTTTATAAAAGTCTATTTAGTTAAAAAGGTCAAACTTTAAATCATTCAAAAAAACCTTTTAATAACAAGTTAACCTATTTAAGTAAATATAGATAATGATTGTTTTTAGAAGTAATATTATATTAATGTTATATAATATATTAACATCATATATGTTTTACATATATCTTTTACATATTAAATATGCTAACCTACATAAAAAATCAAGAATCTATCTTATTAAAAAATAATTTCATGTCACCTTTAAAGGTCTTATTGTAAAATATATCTTAAAAATAAGTTTATATATCACATTTATTAAGTTATACTCTCTTCTTATAAAATCTAACATACCTATTTTCATCATTGTCTCATGTCTTGAGCAATCATTGTTTTTATTTTTATAGTTCATTGTTAGTTTTATATAGAAATTTTTCTCATTAGATCATTAGCGAGTTAGCCTATATAGGGATAGGTCATATCTATCTAAAAACTTTAATATAAAATAAGATTTTTGAGGCTAACATGCTAAATTAAGTTTTTAAAAAGGATAGGTTAGGCCTAAAAAATCTCATAAGAATAACATGTCAATCTTGAACCTTGAAATTTTTAAACAGGTCAAGCTTATAAAAAAGGTCATGTTCGTCCTAGCCTAACTCCACCCCTATTTAATGGATCCCATATTTTGATAAATAATTAAAACTTAAAATTAGATACTTATTTAAATCATTAAAAATTGTGGTTTTTTATATATTTAAAATATATATGCATTTAGTCTCGGATTTGGTGTGCATTATTCAAATTAAATAAAATGAAAAAAATAGTTTAAAATGTTGAAAATTGGAAGCATTTAGTTTGCCAAAAGATAATGGTTATAAACAAAACAAGACAAAAGAATTATGGTCTTAGAAGAGAAAGATATAATATAAAAGTTGTCTTGCACTTTTCTTATAAGTTTGAAACCTCTAACTTTTAACTTATTAACATGTAGATTAGATGAGTCAAAATCTTAATTCAATATTTAGATTTAGATTCTGATAATCAATCAATCACTTGAATTCATTTATTGATGGTATAAAGGTTTTTTAAAAAATAAATACTTGTGCACAAAACATTTGTTTACGATTTGACTTTGATGTGAATCAAACTATTACTAAATTTAACTAATGTTACAATTGTAACTTGAATGTTGAAGATAATAAAATTTCATAAGAAACTCAATTGCAAAAATCTATAGTGTAACGTGAAAAGAAATGTAGTCACAATTCAATGAATTTAAAGGCAATATGAAATCAAAAGAACTACAAAATAAATTATGTAAATCAAAATGCTTGGAAAATAAAATGGCTAGTAATCTAAAATGGCAGAAAGTAAATTGTAAGAATGTAAATGACTGAAAATGTAAAGAAGAAGAAAGAAGAAGAAGAAATGTAAATGAAAAAAAAAACTTAAAAATAATATTCTAAAAGGTAAATGAAAAATATAATTTGTTGGAATTTTATGTTTCAATAATTAATATGGACTAAAATTATAAGATAATTATATTAGTTATTTATTATTAATGAATTTTATTTTATGTAATCAAATTATGTGAGTATGTTAAACTACTAAATAAGATAGTATAAACTTAAATGAATTGATATTAATGTGGGTTCATTATGAGATAATGCGAATCCTATTAGGTTAACACATTATATGGTTATTAATATATCAAATTAGTACATTTTTTTTTCTATTTGAAGGATTAGGAAGATTCTATTGAAAAATAAAGAAATTTTTGTTGATGAATAGTCATAATATCATTGTTCATATTTGTAATGAGTTGTTGTAAAAATCTTGTAAAGAATGTTTAGATAAAAAATAATTATAAATCTAAATATTTTATTTAATCCTTAACAATTAAATATGTTGTAGATTTTAACACTTTTAAATAAATTTTTAAAGATATAAATTAGTGAATTCTTTTGCTTCCATGTAAAAGAAACATATATTACAATAAGAATTAATGATCAAAATTCTATAAAATATACAAATCAAATTAAAATTAGTTAGAAAGATATACCTAACTTGTTAAATCAATAGTCATTAATGTGTATTGCATGTTAAGTGTTTACACAATGATTATGTAATATATTTTAACAACGAATAATAAATTACTAGAATCCGTATTTATAAATTTATTTTTCTAAAGGCCAATAAATCTGACGTATTAAGTTGGCTAAAACTGACTAACTAGGATTGATCTTCACATTTTTGTCTTGATCTCTGTATGACACTTGATAACTGAGAGTAACTTTCTTCTAATTTAAAATAGTCGAACCCTTGACCCGAATTCATCTCTTTTCTTGACATATAATATTTTGTGTCTTCAAATTTAACTTCTTGATTACCATAACGATATCTTGGACATAAACTTTGAAACCTCAAGTATTTGATTACTCCCACCCGAGCCAACTTCGATCTTCTATTCATAACCTCGACAAAATAAAAAAAATGAAATGTGGGCAATTACAACATGATGACGAGGGATGAAATTACACTAAGCACTAATCAATTATTTTGAATGATAGGAGGAGAGTAAAATATGATGCTACTTGTTGTTTTCCATTAGTTCTCGACGCCCTTTACTTATTCACAAAGTTTAATCTATGCCATGTTATCATGTAATAAACTAAAGCAATAAAAATGTAATGAGTGATCAAGCATAAGTAAAAGTTTTTGCGCTTTAGTATTATTAATATTCTTTAAATCAAGGATTTATTTTGCGCAGGCTGTTACGAAAGCTTCAGATTGATTCATCATAACTTTTACTGATTCAATTAAGCGTGACCAATAAATAAATAACCATATATTTTTCATGTGCTTTTCTCCGGCATATTCTCATTAATCCCTATAAATCATAATTTACACTTCTAAATATTGTTCAAATGCCTAGAGTGCATGGTTGATATCACCTTGCCATTACACAAAGAATGATGGAGGTTGTCATCCAATAAGATTGTGCCACGTCATCATTTGACAAAATAGCCATGTGGGTGATGAACATCACACAGCACTGCAAGCCCACAGAAGCAGTGTCATCCACTGCGACCCCTCATATCACCCAACTTCATATGATCTTTTCGTAATCTTTTTATTTTGGGCTAAGTAGCCCTTTTATTTGTTTTGTCTTTCACGCGTTAATTAGACGATTAAACCAGATAATTATGATGCTTTTGAATGATTCCTCTGAAACTACATGTGACAAAGTGGTTGTATTTGTCAACTTCGCCCTCCATCCCCACATGACGAAACTCTAACATTTGCTTCCTATTGATTGTACATAAAATTCAAATATATTATTACTTCTAAATTTCTTCCAGAAACATAGCCCACTTGTATTATTATATTTTGTGTTTGGAAATCTCATTCTGGTCTCCATTAGTTGACTTTGGTTTACTTGTGAAGCAAGTTAATAGCTATAAGTGCCCAACTTAATACTTATTTATTTATAAACTGCAAATTCCACAGACGCCATACTCATAAAAAGATAAGCAATTTTGTTGAACTAGAAAGGCTGAAAAGGTAGTCACGGCGAGCATATCAATTGTCTTTTTCCAACAAATAGCAGAAAATTTATGGTGACTGTGATCGCGGTTTACGTCGCAATTGATCTCTTGAGGCTAGTTGGCGTGGTGCTTTACCTTCCACACACGTTCATCGTCCCTATCGAGTGCATTATGTGGCACCAAAAACAGTGACTCAAAACAAAGCTGGCTGTTGATCACACTTCTAAGTATCCTCTCTTGGCTGCTCAAAATCCGTGAACAACGTCATTGCCTTTTGCTTCGCGGTTTCAAGAAGGAATGAATATAAAGCTACCCACCCGCATGGATCATAGTTACACCGCCCTTCTACCCATAGCCATTACATTAGACTACTAATATTATACCTTATATACATACATAAGTACCTCTTTGCTCCAATTAATAAATGCTATTTAAGCGAATCATGTGTGGGTCCAACTCCTTGCTCAATCCTTAATCAATCATCATCAACCAGCTGCCTCCCCATAATTATTTTATGTCACTGATTTTGCTGCTGCCAATTTTTCTTTTTTCTTTTTCTTTTTCTTTTTTTAATTTTTAAATAAAATATTCAATGAACACCCAAACTCTTCTCTTTCAATTTTCATCATCCACGCCCCCCCTCCTCCATTTAACCCACCGTTCTAGAAAAGGTAATAACTGCAGCATTACCTACCTGCGTACACGTGTCATGCAACACCGCTTAAACCCTGTTTCACACCACGTGTCAACATCGTGTCAATGAAGCAAGCGAAAACTATTATCCACATCACCTAAAAATAAAATTAAAAATTTAAGTTCCGGTGATAGAAGTAGCCCATTTATTGGGCTCACATATACCAAACTTTACCTTACCACATCCTCACCAAATTGTTCAATTCCTCTTTTCCCTTTCCTTTGTACCTTTTATATATATATATTTATACATTTATACATAAGAAGTAATATCCTAGTATTTCTTTCCTAATAATCAATATCTATCAAGATAATTGATAAAGCATAATTAAAAAAATAAATAAATAAATCTTTTGTACACCAACACCACAACTGATCACATCCTATATATCCCATACCCGAACCTCCCCACACATTTTCCTTCATTTCAGCCAAACTTTTCTTTTCTCACTCTGTCTTTCTCTTTCTCCTTCTCTTCCTCTGTCCTTTTCTTTTTCTCAACTGGTGTGAAAGAAAAAGGAGCGGAATCGCATTACGAAAGTGGAAAACGAAAGAAACGACGATGCAGCAGCAAGAGATAGAAACTTCTTCTGATCATAACAAGGCATCACCTTCTCCCAGTTTCAGCAGCTACTCTTCGGAGACACTCGCCGAGATCGCCGCTAGAGTAATCGAGGAGCTCCGCCGCGACCCTCATTCAGTCGCCGACGATGACGACGCGCTTTTCCCTCCATGGGAAAACGACAACGTCAGCTTCGTCCCTCAAAACGACGACCCGACGGAACAAAACGACGAGGATTTCGAGTTCGCGTTCGTTTCCAGAGACTTGGCCTCTCCAGTATCTGCTGACGATATTTTTTATAACGGGCAGATCAAACCGATGTACCCAATCTTCGGAGTTCCCTCATACGACGCCGTTTCTCCCGTTTCGGGTGTTCAGAATATTGCTCCCCCACGGCGTCGTCTCCCGTTAAGGAAGCTAATGTTCGAAGAGGGCGAAACGGCGTCGTGCTCGTCGTCAACGGATGAGAGCGTTGACCTGGAGGGAGTGGCGGAAGGCGCGTACTGCGTGTGGACCCCGAATTCAGTTGGGAGGGAACGGAAAAAGAGCAACTCAACGGGGTCGGCTTCGAAGCGGTGGAAGCTTCGGGATTTGCTTCTGAGGAGTCACAGTGAGGGGAAAGATAAACAGCAGCATCAACAACAGCAACGGGATTTGTTTCAGATTCCGTCGAACAAAGTGGCGGCGAAGCCCCAGAACGGGAGCGTGGGAACGGAACAACATCATGGGGAACAGAACAAGAGGAAGTCCTTCTTGCCTTACAGGCCGGAATTGGTTGGACTTTTCGCCAATGTCAATGGGCTTGGTCGGAATTTGCGTCCCTTTTGATTTTTCAACGCTAATCAAACAATATTATTAATTAATCCATTCATTATGGTTTTCTTTTTCCTTTATTTTTTTTTTAAATCAAATTTTTATATCCCTTCCTTTATTATTATTAGTTCTGTTTGATGATTTTCCTTGCCTTGTTTGTTTTGATATATTTGGGCCGGGTATGTTGTAATTAAAATTGATGAGATGTAGTATTTATTCTTTTTCTGTAAATTCTGTGGAAATTTTAAGGTTTTTCTTCCCCCCGTCATTCAGATTTCAAGCTTGCTTCTATTAGTTATGACTTTTCTAGTTTATGGTGGGGCTATTGTATTTGAAATGGTGTGAATTGTGCTAGTGGGATTTGTATTGATTAAGATGGCGAGGCGTATGTGGGTTACTTTTCGGTTCCTACTCGGTGGATGGGTTTGAAGTCTACAATGTATATAAATAAATAAATATTAAGGGTAAATTACTTTTGAAGTTTAATAAAATTATATTCGATGCTTTTACCTTTTTGTATTATTTCGATCTCGTTTCGATTATATAACCGCATAAAACATATAAAAAATAAATAAAAGGTCTGTGTTAATGGAAAGTGTGTGCTGTATCATGTTGTTACAGGCAAAGATAAGTTTGTGTGAAATTAAAAATAAAAAGGAAAAGTATTGTTGTGAACGGACTGGTACAGAGAACTTTACTTGGGGCTTATTTCTATTTGTATCTAGACCGTATTTTACATGGGACAAGATAGTATATTTGCAAAGATTCTAATGTTTTAGTGTTGAGCAATAACAGTATTGTGTATATCTGGTGAAGGTAGTAATCCGGTGTTTATAAAGAATCAAATAATGTGTTAGATAATTCTTTATTATCATTTTCTCATGATTGTCTAGGTTAGGAAATCAGTTATATATTTTAGTGAGAATTCTTTACACGTAATGTTTATGCATGCGACAATGATGGTTGTATAATTTTAGGATCGATGTCTACTAAGGCAACTCGGTATATAATCTACATTGAAAAATGATCGATGGATTAGTTGGTTATTGAATAGGGTTGACAATTATTGAATATGATTACCCGTTCTTGTTACACCTCTAGAATAAGTATCAAATAAAATTTTGTTGTTAAACTTTCAACGTGTAAGTGTAATTTATCGTAAATATAAATAAAGATATGTTTATGTGAGGTGAAAAAAAAAGTGTATTGTTTTTAACGAAATGCTACATCAATTTTACTCAATGAAGGTAAGTCACAATGAAGGTACTACAAGTATTGTTGCATTTAATTCTAGTAAGTGTGCTTGAGACACATCCTACAATTTGGTAAAATATGGTTATATGATCGTGTTGGGTTAGTCACAAAAATCATTTTGTAGTTCATAAATTTATACATGTTGATTTGATTTTGGAAAAAATATTATCAGCATATGTGATTTTGTTAGATATATGAAATAATTTAAATTTTATTTCATCCTTCATATTTGTTTTAAGATGACTCCAAATTGTTTTAAGAGTTATTAAAACAACATTGCCTAGTAGGAGTTTATTAGTTTCCAATTATGAAAATTATTAGTACCCTTTTTTTTTTCTCCCCATTAATTCAATCTGTGTTTTGGGTAGAGAATTGTAAGCGATGAGGATGCATTGTCCAATGTTTTCAATTTTGTGCCTAAATGTGTGATGTATGTTAGTTTTTTAATGGTATGTATTGTGTTTTAACGAGATCGTGGTGTATGGAATGACCATACTTCGAGTCAAGTTTGGTTGCATTGTTGGCAGTTGTGTAAAAGATCAGCAATTTGAATGTCGGTTGTAATTTAAGATTGTATGTGTCACTGCGTTTTATAATGTTTTAGTTAATATATTTTTGTTTGACAAAAAATCATGAGTGTATGGTCGTTATAAATATTAGGAAGTGTTTACTTATATTACGAATTGCACAATGCACGAAGAGACAAACATATGTATCCATTGTAGAATATATGTTAACAATAGTCGTCGCTGCCTGCATTGAAATACTACGTAGAAGTTCAAAACATTGTGCAAAGTAGGCATATGTAAATGTGAGTTCCATCAAATGTAGTGGACGCTCAAAATATTTTGTTTGATAAGGACTTAAATAAGATTATAATTTGCAGATCCAGAATTAGATTGTGTAGTGTGTATTTCGCAAAGGTCCAACGAAAGAAAAAAAAGGGCTGAATAAAACAATAAAGAATACATGTCATTGATTTAAACGAACGTATTAAAGTTAATTTAATATCCAGAAATATCTATACTAAACTTTTACATATCCCAAAGTTGCATGTTGTTATTTATTATCTTCCAGCCTAAATATCTATACTAAACTTTTTCATATATTGAAGAAGTTGCGCGCTGGCATTATTTATATGGGAAGAAGTGATGATAATTTTGTATGAAAATAAATATAATATTGATTTATTCTAAGTAATGAGTTCATTAAAAACATTTTACAAAAAATAATGAACGTGTTTGTGTCTTTAATAAGAATCCTTCGCAATGTTACAAGTAGTGGTTAATAAAAAAAAGTTCCTATGTAGTCGAATATACAAAGTTATTATTTACCAAGTAGTTTTGCATTTAGCAATTCCATAATGAGTAGTTATTAATATAAAAAGTTATTTATAAATGAAACATAAAATTGTTATAGTAAGTGTTTGACTTAGTGGGCGCCATTATGTTGGACTTAGTGAGAGCCATTCATTGATCGTTATTGACCATATTAAAATAACATATTTCAAATACACTCCAACTGGTCTTCATATTTGATATCCCAAGATTGCTATTAACACAAAATGAAATGGCTACATGTTATTCAAGAGTCAATGATTAATCCCGATAGCTAAAAATTATGTTTAGTTACATTACAATTAGATATACATAAAATAATTAACCTAAATATAGTAAATTTGGCTCAAAGGAAGCTTTCATTTACCATGGCTCCGAGGAAACTTTCATTTACCCCTACACCTGTGTATAGAGCATTGAAGAAGCCAAAGACAGATAAGAAACCGGGTGTTATCATAGGGTTGAAAACTGAATTACACAAATGTTCTTCATCAAAAGAACACATGAAGAGTAAGGTTGTCACTTACAACAATAAATGGACTATTATTAAAGGAGGTGGGCACATGTTGCCTAAGGTACGTAATCAATAATGAAATGCATTTAATTATAATACTACTAATTTGTCTTGTCTTGCTCTCATTTAATTATGATATCTATGGAATTGTTGCACAAACTCTGTCAAATTAATTCTACAATTCATATATTTTTATGACTATGAAAAGCTTCACAACATGTTGTCCGTAGTCCTGCAAAAAAAAACTTCAAAGTTGTTGCTCACATCTTCTTTCTTTCATACAAATCTTGGATTCAATTGTTATCCTTTAAACCAAATAGTGCAACCATTTCATTGCATTTATCTTCAAAATCAACTACATCATAGTCAACAAACAAGCATTTTTTGAAATATACCAAAAGATTAGGATTTTGAACATTATTTCCTTGAAAATCAACTACATCATAATCAATTACATTCGTTATAGCAACATTATCTTTTATAATTATTGAGCAAGGATTTTTATCTTTTATTATTTTTTTGAACTATTATAATAATTAAATATGTATTTTTCTGTCTTGTTTGTCACAAGTGTTGTGACAAACATTATCGTTTGATTGTGATGATTAACACTAAAGAAAATAAATAAAAAGATAAATATACTTATTTTTCTTATATATCATATCAAAATCTAATATACTACCAAAAACTTCATAATTCATCCTACTTTCATCATCACATCAAAATAAGTGTTGAAATCTATTTTCATAATCAATAGTATATGTTACAAATATTAGTGAGTCTTTTGAACATAGATCATGCAAATATTTTAATACACCACTTGTATCATATGATTGTTCACATCTTTATCAATCTTATTGATTATAAATATCTTTTCTTATAAATCTCACCTTCTCAAACCCTCTATATTTATTAGTAGATGCAACATATACACGAGGAGTTTTAGTCCCAATTTTTCTAAAAAAATTTATCAGCATAACATCAATAGCACTCATTTTCCTATAAGTTGGTACCAAGGCAGAGAATTTTTCAGCTAACAAGTCATGATTATGATAATAGTTTAAAACTAACACATACCATCGTCCTGTATGTGGAACTTAACAATTTGTGACACACACATAGCATATAACTAATAGCTAGGTGGATTTTGACATATTTTTTAAAGTCTTTTACGAAAAATACCTTAGCAAATAGCCTTGTTGAAACCCAACAACTGAATAAAATATTTATATATTTCAACGACTTAAAAATCATCTCGCACGGTAAGAGATATTACATGGTATCCCACGCTAACCATTGCCCTTTTCATACAATGTTTATGCTTTTGACATTGGTAGTTTGCATAATTTCATGAATCAAGTGTTCATAAAGAATGAGGTAACGTGTTGGGTGGTGGTAATTCTTCATCACTTTGTCATGTTTGTCCAGGAAATCAATTGCAAATTTTAGTGAGTATCTTTTGCATGCAATGTCTATGCATGTGACAATTAATGACGATTGTGTAATTTTAGGATGGATGTCCATAAAAGTTAACTAAGTATAGAATCCTTATTGGTGAAATGAATTGATAAGGTAATCAATTACAATTAAGATTGTCGGTTATCAAATAAGGCTACTCGTTCTTGTTACACCTTGAGAATAAGTATCAAACAAAATTTTGTTATTAAACGTTTAATGAGTGAATGTAATTTACTATTAATATAAATATAAGTATAAAGTCTCCTTCTTTGTTTTATTTATAGCTCCTCTAGTTAAAAAGAATAATATATCATTATAAAACATTATCTATGGTTAAAATAATAATATATATGAGCTGATTTTATTGCTATTTTTTAATACGTCATTTTTTTAATTGAACTAATACTTATATAAGATATATATAATATCTTATATAAGTATATTATTAACCATTTTAGGAGGTGATTTGCATTACTACTTCGGTAACGAAATTGGGATAAAGAGGGATGACGCGTATGTTTACGCCTCTATTTGTAAATTGTAATTTTGCACTTTCGTGAATCTTAATGCGCTTTAAACATGGATTAGAAGATTATGGTCCAGTTAGAAGTCATAATCGAAGAATAGTTAGAGAAGGAAAAATAAAGTAGTCCTAGTGGATAAATGACTTAGAAATGGGAACCGGTGGAGGTAGTATATATAATTGAAAATTTTCTAGTTGAAAATCATTCATGTATGCCATAATTTTCTCGCCAAATTTTAACACATGCAAATTTCGAGTTAACATATTATTTAATTAATGGCTTAATCTAAAATAAGATACAATTTGTACATCATTCTTCCGTGCAAAACTAGTGTAATTGTGCATTCAAATTCATATTATATAAGTAATTTATAATCATGTTGAAATT
>JAMLFT010000159.1:0-53262 GCA_026544285.1 Pachyrhizus erosus
AAAAGTAAAGAATCAATCACTACAAAAGATTAAAATTAAATTAAATTTTGAGATATAATACATATAATAATTCATATAATAATTTATAAAATATCATTTTGTGTGTATATTTCTTTTTGTTACTATGACATTTAATAAATTATATGAAAAAAAAAAGATAAACATAAAATAATATTGTTGTACAAAGTGCATAAATTATTAAATGAAATATTATATATGTAATATTTTTAAAAAAATTTGTTATCACAAGATTGAAGCACGAGAAAGATCCAAGAATGCAATTCATGAAGTTACATATCCGTTCTTATAACAATTCTCCATTGAGGAACATTCAAGATTCTAATCTCACCTTGTTATTACACCAAAAACAAAAATAGAAGAGAGATAATATGAAAGTGGTGAAAGCCCCGCAAAAACTTTTCTCGTGGTTTTAATTATTATCTTTTATATTTTTAACTTTTTCTGAATTACAGGTATTGTACGGTGTACTTAACAATTTTCTTTTATAATCCCCCTCATATGATAGTAGAAGCTTCTAATTGGATTAACTATCCAACTTGATACATGCATACAACGTCCCAGACCTAAAATGAAATAATAATATATACATATAAACTTTATTCAGACTCCAAACTCCTTTGATCAGATATATACACGGATTTTCTTCCTCTAAAACCATTATATTTCAGTGGTGTGTCTTAACTTGGCTGCTATTTAACATTTTCTGATCAATTATACGTTTTATATTACTTATATCAGTATATAATAAGTTATTATTATCATTATATATTTTTTTTCCTTCTTGATACAGTACTATACCATGTATCTGGTATCGCTTCAATTTTTATAGTGGTGTATCTTGTATTGGTATATATCATTATATTGCGTCGAGGAATTAATTAACTTAGCCAGAAAATATTAAATGATATGTAGAGAGATGTATACGCATGTTGGATATACATACACATGTACTGTAACATCTAGTAGCAATAGAACGGTGCCACACGTACGAATATTTGTTCGATCAATAGAAAATAGAAGCTTACTAAGATAATATATGGTCAAAACTTGTACAAAAGAATTGGTCAAAATATTTTGAGTCAGTGAATTCTAGTCAGAACCCTCTTAATTTGTTTTCAAATGAAACCCTCTTGCAATCTAGTCGTGCATTGAATGAGTATAAAATGCTACAGTAGTTAGCAGCAGCCTCAAAAACTTAAATAAATTGGTATTTAATTAAAAAAAATACTATTGTATATATTCTAGAATTGAAAATATCAACTAGCACTAGCTTATGCCCTCACATTCATTTACTAAACAGGTACTATCTTCACTCCTTTATATTTGATTTTTTTTTTAATTTTCTTTTCTTTTCTTTTCTATAAGCCTCTCTTCAAAATATTTTTAATTATTTTACAATGTTTAATAAAAAATAATAACTACTATAAATTAATAAAATAAATTATGTTTTCTCTCTTTTAAGGATTGAAGAAGATAAGTAATGTAAACTAATAATATAAAGTACATAATTGTTATTCTTTTTTCATACATTAATTAATTATATAAAAATAATTAAATGAAAAAATGATAAGTTTTAATAATTTTAAAGATAATTTAAGCAAAATAATGTAAATTATTAATAAATTTAATATTATTAATTAATTTTTTTATTGTTAATTAGTTAAAACAGTTTTTGTGTATAAATTAAATATGAAAGTAGTAGGTGTTATCATCCGAGCTTATTTTATTCCTTTTCCATTATGCTTTATTTTAATTTTCAAAGGGTAAAAGGACAGTGACGGATAGATGAAGGTTAATTATTGAGTTAAAAAGAAAAAGAAAATCCAGTTGGTGGAAGTTGGTGAGCATTGGGGGGAAAAGTTACGAAAAGGACGAAAAAGAAAGTTCGTGAGAAGAAATCATTAGAAAAGTTGCAAAGAGTAAAATAAACGGTAAAACTAAAACCAATAGCACAGGAGATAAAAAGTGCGTTTCAAAATTTTTTTTTATTTTTTATTTTTAAAATTCATTTCTCAAAATTTAATAGTAAAATTAGTTATATGTCAGAATTATTAAATTTTAAAAAAATAAATTATAAAGATAAATAATAAATTTTTTAAGTTATTTTTAAAATAATTTAATATTTTTTATACAATAATATTATTCTTAAAATTTGAATTTAAACCTAACTCAACCTAAAAATTTTAAAAATTAAGTTATTATCAACTATATATTTTATGTTAGTCTCATCAGTAGTTTTTGTGAAAATTTTTATACACATTTTTCACACTAAAAATTGGACATCTCAAACATAAAATTTATATAATTAAATATTTGGAGGTAGTGAATAATCTAATAATAATCTTATAATTAGTAATTCAATAATGATCCAATAATAAATGGTTTAATAGATTAAATAATAATTACTATAATAAATTTTGATTATTTGATATCATCTTAGAATTTTATTTTCACCTAACTTAATCTCAAAATTTAACTTAATAAATGAGAGATGTCTAAATTTAAATATTTTATTTTGATCACATCATTAATGAATGTTAAATTTTCAACCATTATTATTATGATATATTATATTTTATTAATTCTAATGTCTTAAAATTATATATTTATATATCTTTGAACACATAAATTAATTGAAGTGAAAATGTTATAATTTAATTAGTAGTTTAGAGTTTGAGACATACATATGTAACTATATTAAATAGATTTAAATGTAACTTTAATTTTTTTATTTTGTTTAATTTATAATTTTAGTTTCTATTAGTCTTTTTATTTTAACGAATTTATAATTTTTGTTTAATTTTTATTTTTATCTATATTTGATTTATTTTATTTTGATTTAATTGAATCATAGATTTAATATTTTTATTTAAGATACCATACAAATTATTTAATTAATTAAGAAAAATGCTAACAAAAATGTATTTAGTTTATTTTAAAAAACTTTATATTAAATTGATCATAAATTATATAGAGTTTTTAAAATGAAATAAGTCCAAAATATGTTTTCTTGAAAGCTTTTGCAGACATCCATCCCTGAGTATGCGTTTGGCTTTACATTTGAAAAATTCCTAATTCCGATTATTGGCAAATTTGTTTTTTGTACGTAATGTTTATTTAAATAATGATATGGAGATTAAAATGAAACACTAAACATATTATAATAGGTTAATCATTAGGTGACGTAAGCAGAGTTAGATTTCAGTTCTGTATGCCCCTCACGTGCGTCTAATATCTCAATTGCTTCTTAAATTATCGAAAAAAAAATATTCAACCTGTTATATTTTGTCCAATTAATTCTTAAATTTCATACACTATAATTTTTTTATTTTAATTAATCTTTAAATTTATTATTTATATAAATAAACACCTTAAACTTTAATTATATTTTAATTCTTCAAATTTTTTCTTTTTACAAATTATTGTTTTTATCAAAATAGAATTAAATTATTTATCTTAAATGTCAATCATTCATCATTTTTTTCTTTTAGTACAGCTCATTTTTTATATCTTAAAATATAATAAAAATACGAATTTAGAAGAAAAAAAATTAAAAGCATTCATTTGATTTTTTATTATAAATTATATTACATTTTAATATTTGGAAAATTAATTTTAAAAAAATAATAATAAACAATTAGAATTTAAAATAAATATATGATTGATATTTCCTTTTTGTTATTAGTTTAATCTTGATTTAATATAAAATTATTTAAAAAAGATTAAATTCTAAGATGGAATTGAAATTAAGAACTTAAAACTAAAAATAAAAAATCTATCTCAAACTGGCCTTAGTTAATAATTAGTTTATAAGATAACAATGCAGATCAACCCCAATCATTCACTGAGAATAAAAAATCCTTGAAATCCTCCACCTGAAATACAACTAATGATGATATGTAGTTGTAACACTAAGTTTGAATTTTAGCCCAATCTTAATTTGACAGCGTTGCTTTGGAAGAGGTTCCTAAACTTACAGAACAGTAAGATGATACGTGGTGGAACTTAGATAAGTAAAATAAATATTTCTGAGAAATGATTTTGCCTTTTCAAAGCTTTAGAATTTTCATATGGGCGATTTCTAATTAGCACTTTTGAGTTTTGACTGTGTCTTTTGCATTAGACAAATATGCTATTACGTAATAGGTATATCCATTTTGTTCAACCGTTATTATATCCATATATTATTATGTATACATCAATGGAATATTTTAAGAGACATTCAAAGGTCAATTTATGTATTTCTTGTTTCATTTTAAATATGATGTTTATTTTTCCCTTCTGATCTCTTTTATTTTAGTTTCCATCGTGCTTTTAGCTTTCCTCCCTTGCTAAACATCTTTGAAAAATTCAAGAATGGATATATTTAATTAAATTGATTTATGCCTTGTTTGATTGAGTGACAGAAATAATGTAGAGCATACGCAAATAAGTGTTAATTATTTGGTACATCTGATCTGATTAATGAGAGAATTCATTTTTAATTAAATGAGACTCATTTCACTTATTTATTTCAATACAGTTGACGAATAGAAAATAAGGTATTTTGAATGTTAAATAAAAACTCTTTGTTTCACGTGTTTGAGAGAGAAAGAATTTCGGAAAATCGAAAACAAATAAAATTAAATTAAATACAATTGCTATTGGAATTAGGATTTAATTGATTAAGCATTTTAGTAAATCTATAAATGGCTACAACCTAAACTAATTTATACGCATTGCTACCGACATAATCGGTTATTTAAAAATTGATTAAATTAAATTATAGCACAAATGGGCATACCTATTTTGTTAAGGGTGTAAGAGTAATTTCATACTTTATTAAATTTTCTTATCTCATTTCATTTAAATTAAACGATTTTACATCTTATTTTCATTCTTTTTCTCACATATTTTTCTTTAATCAAACAATTCAATATTTTATTCTATTTTTACTTTAATTATGTTTTTTCTAATTATTGTTTTATTGATTCAATCTCCTCTTTTCTAATTTTATTCATTATATATATTTTCTCACAATTAAACGTATCATTAAAGCTACATATTTCAATTATTATGTATGATTTATCACTTTTCTGATAAAAAAAAAAGTTTAATTTATTGTTTCTGCAATAAAACATAACATATTTTGATACCTTTCAGTCCAACATATTTTATAATGAGTTTCGCCATCACACGTGAACTTGATTCTTACTTGAGAATTTTGATAATGTTGTTTTATGATCTTAAGTATTCAATGACTCCAATGCTATTGCAATATTTAAAAACTAAAAGAAAAATACTGTACTGTATATACATCGATCTGACACACTTGAGCAATATGGCTAGCAGTTGTAACTGCCATCTATGCTCTTCTATTACCCCAGGCATGCATATGTATGCCTTTCAGTTTAATTAAGAATATAAAGGAAGTGAAAGATGAAAAAAATTTAAAAAAAAATGAATTTTGGATTTTGTTTTGCATATAGGAAACTAAAGAGAAACCAAAAAATTTCCCAAACTGAGAAAGAAAGAAAGAAAAATGGTGGTTACAGCCATTTGCTTTTTAGAATAAAAAAAACGCACACACACACCTAGCATGTCTTCCATATATCATGCGTGTGTTAAGAGAGGGTAACGTAGAGATAGATATCTTTTTAAAATTTATTATTGATAAATATAATTTTGATAGTTTATTTTTATTATTTTGCAAATAATTTTTAATAAACTAAAAAAGCATAAAAGTTTGATGGTGAGAAATTGAAAGAACGAAAAAAAAAATTATATGTTTAATCATAACTAATTAAATGAAAATTACTAAAGTAGGTTTAGTAACGAGGATTCAGGAAATATACATGCATAGATTTGAACTTCATTTTCAACATATTTTTATATTTCATAAAATATCTCCATAATATATATTCTTGTTTATTGATTACTATTAAATTAATTTGAAGGTTTTTTTTAATCGTATATTTTTTTTTTATTTTTAAGAATCAAATTCGATGCTTTTTTAAAGAATGAAGTTCAATACCAAGAACTTATTCATCCATAGTTATATCCGAAACTTGTGTAAATAATAAGACTTCTATTTCTATATATAATATGGTAATTCTTGTATATATATAAAATAAGAAAAAAAAGTGGTAAGAAGAAAGAAAGAAAAGAATATGAAAATGTGATAAAAATAAAATAAAAACTCATACATGCTGAGAAATAAAATAATGATACTTGTTTAGAAAGAAAAGAAAAAAAAATAACAGAGAAGGATGGAGAGGCAAAGTTGCAGTTTGAAATAAAGAAAAGGTATAATTGATAAAAACCAAGTCCAAAAAATACAATAGATTTGCAAGTTGAGGATCCACTTGCATGCCGTGCCTGCGTAAGCTCCTTTGCAAGAGATCAATAACAACAACCTTGTAACTTGTCATTTCTCTCTCTACTCATTCAGCTTCAATCTCATCTCCAAAAGCAAGAAAACCAACAAGAGAAAAAGAAGAGAAAGAGTTAGAAAATTAGAAAAAAAAAACCCTTCAACAACAACACTAATGCAACTTGTACTACAAAAATATTAACACTAACCCTTATGCCTTGCCGTCTCAACACCCTCTCATATATATGCTTTTACCTATTCAACTTCAGCAAATCACACACACACACATACACAAAGTGATATCGCCGGAGAGAAACAAAGAGAGATATTTTTAGTTACTTATTATTGTTATAAATTAAATAAATAAATAAATATATAACAATGTCTTCTTCTCTTCAGTTGGATAGGTTCAATCCTATCACCGACGCGGCCACCACTCTCACCGTCGCTATAGCCAACGGCGTAAACTGCCCGAAGCAGCCTCAAGCACCGCCGTCTACGGCGGTGCGTTGTCTCGTGGTGCCCCTCTCGCTCTCTCTCAGAGGAATCGCGGTCCCCGACACGGTGGCGAGGCACCACGCGCAAGTGGCTGGCCCCAACCAGTGCTGTTCTGTGGTGACCCAACAGATCAACGCCCCAGTGGGCGCCGTGTGGGCGGTGGTGCGGCGCTTCGACCACCCGCAAGGGTACAAGAACTTCGTCAAGAGCTGCCACGTCATCAGCGGCGACAGCATTAGTGTCGGCGCCGTCCGCGAGGTCCGGGTGGTGTCCGGCCTCCCCGCCGAGACGAGCACGGAGCGGCTGGAGATCCTCGACGACGAGCGTCACGTCATCAGTTTCAGCGTCGTAGGCGGCGACCACCGCCTGAGGAACTACCGGTCGGTGACGACCCTCCACCCTAACGGGAACGGGACACTTGTCGTCGAATCATACGTCGTTGACGTACCGCAGGGTAACACTAAGGAAGAGACGTGCGTGTTCGTCGACACAATCGTACGTTGTAATTTGCAATCGCTAGCTCAGATCGCTGAGAATAGGACCAAAATCAACTGTTAACGATATCATTCTTTTCCTCTCTATTTCTTCTTTTTAAAAAAAAAAATTAAAATGGGCTGTGTCTTCGGGTTTTTTTTGTTTCAAATTCGGGTTCGGATCTTGTGTCATGGACTTAGATTCAAGCCCGTATTTGGAAGATCAGTAGGGATTTTGGGACGGCAATGGTTGAATCAATGTGATATGTATATGCATATATGATATATGTTGATGTTCATATAAATGATCAAATGATGTAGTTCTATTTTCTTTTCTTTCTTTGTTTTCTCATTCTACCAACTCTCTGACCGTGATTGCTGGTGTTCTAATTGCGCTGAACGTTGCATCCGATGTGGACTTTGATTCATCTTGTTTTCTGTATATTCTCTTTCATCTGTAACACGATAATTAATTATGAATTAGCTAAGTAGTTGTTAATAATTAACCCTTTAAGGTAGTTTGTTTCGTGTTTAGTACGCATTTTCTCGAGATATGGAAATTCATAAGTTGACAGGTTAGATAAATATTTTATTTTTTTTAAGATTTGAAGATGAATTTGATTCTTAAAAATTATATTTTTTTAGGTTAAATTATAAGAATGCTTTTTTAATTTATTTTTTGTTTTTAAATTTTAAAATAATTTTTTATTTAAATAATGACACATTAGTTCTTTAATAAAATTTATTATTTTTTATTTCTTGGCATAATTTTGAATTTTTTTTTATTGATTCAGGATGCGAAACTTATTTCATTAAATTCATCTATACGAAAACTATAAAAATCAAGTAATTTTAAACTTAAAAAAGATATAAACAAGATGAAAAATACATGAAAATTGAATCTTATGAACAATAAAAAATAAACATAAAACCTATATTTTATTAGACTTACTTACAAAACTCACTTTTAACTTAATTTTACAAAGTTTGTGATCATTTTGTTGTGTACATTAAGTTGGTTCCCTTTTTCATAGTTTCTTTTTCTAATGAGATAAAGTTCATGTCTTAAAACAATAAAAAAAAGGTTTAAAATTGTGTCTAAAAATAAAAAAAATATTAAGTTTTTCAAAAAGACTAATGCATCATTAATTAAATAAACGATGAAACTATTTTATAACTTTTAAAAATTAAGAGACCAATTTATAAACAAAAACTAAATTAAAGAATCATTCTTATATTTTTACTTTTTTTATTTTGGTCCTTTAAAAAATTGATTTTGGTCTTTTATAAATTTTATTTTATTTTAGTCTCTGCTATTAAGTAATTTTTTTGTTTTATTTTCTAATATTTATTAAATAATTACATAATAGTCATATTAATAATCTAATAATTTGTCACTTCATTAAAAATTTTAACAAAATAATGATGTGTAATTATTTTATCAAATTACAAATAATCTTTATTATCTGTTAACTATTTTAAATATATATAAACTTAAAAATATAACTTATTAAAAAAATTAGATATGACTATTATGTAAGAAGATGACATGATAAGTTACTTAATGAGGGTTTTTAAATTTTATTTTGTATAGTCTAATTTTTGCTATTGGTGTATGCTTTGTATATTTGGATGATAACAAGGGAAAAATAATGCGATACTTTATCTTCAATTCTCACATTCAAATCGCATTAACTAGTGTCAAGGATATCCACATAAAAGTTATTATCGTCCTCAAATAGAAAAAAAAAAAAGATATTTTAACACATTTTTGTTAGTTTAAAATCTTACTTGAAAATTTCTAACTAGTTCAAGACCTACTTCCTATATCTAAAAGAAGTATTGTGGACACTCGAGCTTCTATTTGTAGAAATCAAAGAGTGATAAGGATAAAAATAACTGTCTTCAATGTAAATGTTGTCAACTAATTCACCCCCTAGTGATCACCAAAATATAAACTAGTACGAACGGTATAATATGAAGGATTTAGTAATATAATATTTTGAATACACTATTATTACTGGAGATAACTTTTACGTAAGTTTTACTTGATTATGAGGGTATATACTCTACATTTGGAATGTACTTCAAATCAACAAATAATAGTAAAAAAATATTAAAGAGTATTGAAAAAATATATTGTTAAAATTTATCATATAATAAAACATCTAAAGGAATTAATTTTTAAAGGGAATTACCCTATCCAACGTCTAAGATCGTCCTTCCAACACTTTAATTTAATTGAAATAAATGATGAAGCTTGTAAAATATGGTTTACCTCTTCATATCTATCATCCAATCAACAACCGAGGAGCCTGAGCATTTCTACTTCTATTTTATTTTAAGTGGAAAGAGGAAGTATCATGAAGGATTAATAACCAACCAACCATTGCGTTAATTAAAAAAAAAAAAAAAGGAAAAATGCAATGAATTTAAATGTCACCACTGATGTCCATTTTTGGTTTTAAAAAGAATAAGAGTTTAAATTAGAAATTATAACTAAGACCTCTAAATATTTATTTTTAAAGCCAACAATCTTATTATATACGTAAGTGTTTAATTTTTTTTTTTTTAAGAATTATGCACGTAAGTGTTAAGTACATTCTAATTAAATTCAAATAAATAATAATGCATGAATTTTTTTTTTATTTCATTTGTTGAAAAGGGACTTAAAAAAGAACATAAATACATTACTGTTACCAAGACAAGAAGTCCAAGGAAGCAATGTACATATACACAGTACACAAGAATTCTATTAGCAAATTGATACTTATAATATTCTCCATTTGGCGTGATTGATTATCATCATCTTCTAAGTCATTTTTTTTATTGTTCTAAACCAAACCAATAGTCATTCCTCAGAATGCGTATAATATCCGCCGGACAAGCCGCTGCAAAGTTAGAATAGTGACTGGCAAAGAAGATCGTGGATGGGTTATAAGTCACTGAAAAGTTTGCGCGAATATAGTTCACCAACAACTGATCAGGTAAAGTGTAATGTTAGTAATAATTCCTATCAATTTGATTGAGCATGCTGAAAAGAAAACTCCATTATTGATCAGTCTTTAAAATAATTTCTTTTAGGGATCAATGTATAGAGCCTAACCAAGATTTTAAATGCTGCCTGATATGCTTCAATGTTTGTGGTCTAAAGCCATCAAATTCAAGTTGCATGGCGACACACTCTGCCTCAAAGCTTGAATTTCGCTATTTTGAAATGGGGTACCAGCTACCAACCATGTCAATTTAATCATTTTCTATAATAAAACTCACATGTAAATTAAAATTATTTTTAATGTGAATAATTATAAATATATTTATTTTCGTTTAATTTAAATTGTATCATAATTTTGACTTATTAAATTTAAGAGTAAATATATTCTTATTGAATTTAATTAACTTCTCTAAAAATGAGAGTTGTACTTAAAAAAACAAAGTATATTTTTTTAAGTCAACAAAGTATACTTATTATAAATGTTAATTAAACAATCAACAATTAACATTATAACTAAATACATGCATGAACATAGACTATACAGGATTAATGGTGTTTAAAGTTCGTAAAAACTTCTCAAACTTTTGGTTTTTATCTCTGTCTAATTTTGTAACCAATAGTTTAGTTCCTGTAATTTTTAGAATACTCAGATTTTAGTCTCTAAAACCAACACCTTTCATCTTATACTAAATTTCAAAAAATATAAAGACCGATTAAAACCAATGTTTGACCAAAATTTAGAAAATTTTCAAGAACTAAAACTACTATTAACTCTATCATAAATTATCAAATAATTAAAATATCAATTATTAGTTTTTTTATCAATAATTAAAATTAAATTTTATCATCTAAATCGCGTCACTTCAAGTTAAACTCATCTTTACATGTTGGCGTTTTTTTTTTAATTCATGTTAGCGTTTATTTGCATTTGTGTCATGGTTAACAAAAAAAATATTCAAACCCCTCGCTGTTAGACTGACTGGGTTACACTATAAGGAATGTAAACTATATAAAGTAAGATACTTTTGACATTTTAATAGTATAAACACTCAATTAATATTTTTCATTTCATTTCTTTTCTTATCACATCAATAATCATTCAGCATATTTATTACTTGGTTCTCTTTTATTTCCTTTTCTCATTACGTATAAACACCCACCGAACATTTTCCTAAATTATATTGAGTAATTAACTAACAGCCGAAAGTGTAACCGAAATAGATCTAGTCATATAATATTTGTCATCTTTCAAAAGTAAATTGTAATTAGCCAAAGAAAGAGAATCATATGATTTGATCTTTTCTGAGCGTGGAAATAGGTGAAACTGTGGGCACTGGCTTTTACAAGTTGCTCTTTTTTGTTTCTTTTTTGTTATAGAAATTTACAAGTTGCTCTGAACCTTCTACTAATTTTGTCGGCCCTAAAATTGTACTGCATATGTACGTATTAGCGAAAGGATAATCAAACCCTTGATACTGGAAAAATATATTTTATAAAAATTGAGATTTCTCTTTCATAGCCATGCACGTAATATGGAGCATATAATAATATTAACAAATAGACGATCATATTTATATTTACAGATTACGACGTCATAATAAACTATTTTCTAAATCAACCTCTGAATTGCAACTTGCCATGAAGGAACTCAACTTGTTCAGCAGATAATGCCAAGTTGAATTCTTTTGTTATTAATATATATTCACTATACAAATGTGAGTTGTAGGTTGGAAGGGATGGAAGGGAATTGCAAGTTGGCTTGCAAGTGGGCGTCAAAACCATTCTTTAATGTTTGATGAACCTTGCCTTGTTTGTTTATGTATACATTATTACTGTTTGAAGCATAGTGTCCCATGAGTCATTTACTCATTTTACTACACTAGACTTGGTCAAATTACCAATAATTTCCCATCTATTAACCATGTACGCACTATTTCACTTACTCCTCAAACATTCTCCTTTCGGCTTTCGCCCTTCAATATCTCTCTCTTTTACTATGATATTCGATTCCGGAGATGAAAGATATTGTTAGATTAAACGCGTATTCTTAGGTCAAAAGTTACAGTTTTTATTCGTGGTGCAAATGCTTGCTCACAATTAACAATTTCCATACCAACATCTTCCACTGATTGTTCATAACTTTGCTGAGGTTAAATGTTGGCTTACAAATAACAACATGAGAGAAGATCCTCTTATGTAAAATGATAGGTCGTGTATGAATTTTGTATTTAAATATCTTTTCTTTGACTTTTATAAGTTCTCGCTTATTTAATATTTATCAAGAAAAGTAGACATAAAACTAATATACAACCTAATTAAGTGAAATTTTAACTTAATTAAGAGTATTTACTTTCTCTTAATCTCTTCGATATTGGTACAAATTCAATTTCTTCTTTTAAGGTAACTTTTCTTTCCTCTTTATTATTACAAATTCCTACTCAAATTATATTCATTTATATCCAACATAGTTATTACCATTTTTTATTCACACGAATATCCGGACGATCTAATAAAAAATGATTATTAGAATGTACAAAATAGTGATGATAGTTTTATCAACAATTAATGAATATAATCCAACAAATAGATTTATAATAATAGAAATGTAAAATAAAAAAAAAGAGGTAAAGAAAAGAAATTAAATTTCTATTAAATCAAATAAAAATAATATGTACATATTCTTAAGCCGCTTTGCTAATATACTCAGTATTTTTAAGACCAAAAACCTAATAATTTCTTTTGTTTTAATAAATTTATTTAAAGATATACATTATAGTAATTAATAGTTATCTTTTAAAAAATAATTTATTTCTCATGTACGTTCTCTCACGTATGAACCCCTTTCCGAAAAAAGAGTTCCAGGCGAATGGTTTCGGCGCCAGCCGGTGGAGGTAGCCAACTGCAAAACATGCATATATTTTTCCAGTGAGTCTTGGGGGGAATTAAGCAGTAGGATATATGACTTTGTCACTTTGTTTTTTTTTAATTTTGCTTATGCTTGGATTGATGAAAGTTGCATGAATTTAAGGTTAAGTGTTTTTGTGTACGTAATATTCTCAAATGAAAGAAAGATGGCATGTCGCTGTTTGTTAAAAGCTGTGATGGTGATCTTTGATTATTGGATGCTTTGGTTCATACATGGAAATTATCGTAATACATTGTCCTTTCTTGTAGGGAAAGGTGAAACAAATTAAACCCATGTCGATTAACACATGCAATTCTTGGAGCATTAAAACCTCGACTATGGAAGTAACTCAACCAGCTTCACAATTATTCGTTAAATTTGCAGACTTGAGACCTTCGGATTGGTGATTCCCATCTATATATGATCCCGTTTTCATGAGGTTGCTTATGTTCAAATAAAAGTCATTCAGACCTTTTTTGTATAGACTACGAATCCGAATGATGGGTTAAACGAAGTTATTGGAAAATCATTTACATAAACTAAAAAACAACAAGAGAAACTAAAAAAATTATAAATATTTAATATATTTTCATAAAATTAAATACTAAATAAAAGAAATTAATTATATCATATTCTTTTTAAAAAGAATAAAATTAAATCTAATAAATAATAAATAATAAATAATAAATATTTTTTGTATAATACCGTTTGTCAATTTTCTATTAATTATGTGCAAGATGCGATGTTGGATTTACATCCATCTAAGAATTTCTCTACCAAAGAAAGAATTTCATGGTCAACATTAACCATAAGAATGGAGAGAGAAACAAGTTTTCTTTTTAAAAACATGAATACTAAATTAATATAATATTTTTAAAATAAATTAATTAAGATAAAAGAAATGGCTGAGATTTTTTGTCTTAAATATTTTTGTGTAGATATATATGTATCACATGAATCATATTTTTTTTTTGTTATATTTAACTATATTCTTCATGTTATATTATATCCAAAATGATAAATAAGAAAAATTGCACACTACTAAAATAATTGATAGTTTATAACTCTGGATACTTAGTGTGGATATTAAGGTTGACGTTAAGTACATGCTAAATTAATTTTTGTTAATGTTTTTTTTAACTTGTATCATGGTTGACACTAATTAATAAATTTTATAATTTTTTTAATAGGTTGATATTACTTTGTAATTTGCATACTCTCATGTATATATTTTAAGTTATTTATTCAAGTTTATAATTTAATATTAATATCTTTTTTCTATGTTTAATACTTATTTTAGATTAATTTATCATAATTTATTCTTTAATGTTAATGATGTAAAAAACTGATGTTTAAATCTTGAATTAAAGAAGTCATCTAATAAACCTCATGTCTAGGAATGAAATAAGATATATTAGTCATCTCTTTACTTTTTTTTAAGATAAGTTATTTGGCTAAGTTATTCAAGAAATTCACATTTTAGTCAAGAAATTTAGGATTTGTTTGGATAAATTTATTCAAAAATACTTCTAAAAAAAGAAAATAAGAGAAAAAAAATAAAATAAAAAATCTTCATTTATGCATAAGCAAATTTTGTATAAATTCTCTCATATAACTTCTTTAAAAGATTATTTTTAATTTATGCACAATCTAATTTAGGTTATAAAAAAATTATTTTATTTTTTTCTTTTTATTTTCTTAACTTAAAAGTTCTTTTAGATAAACTTATCCAAAAAAGTCATTTAAGCTTTTTCTTTATAGGAAATTAAAGTTAAAGAAAATTTATAGGTTGATGATAACTTTTGGACTATAACTAGAATTAATGTATCATTATGAAGCATGAAAGAATGATTTATTGAAACTAAACCCCAATAATTTTTATTATATTGTATAAAACCTTTTTATGCACTCTAAGTGTTTGTAAAAATTATCAAAAAGAAATTAAGCACTTGTTTTTTAATCACTTGTTAAATTAAGCTATTAGATAGTATAATTTGTGATTTTAGCTAAGTATTACCTAAATTTCTTAGGAGATAATACTTTATTTATCACTTGTTAATTGTGCAATTTAGTATTCTTGTTGATGATATAACATAAGGTGAGGAAAGAAAAGGGACATGAAAGACATGATTAGATAAAAGATATTAGTAAGAGAAGCAAAGGTATCAATAGTGTTACCACTAAGTGTAAGGGAAAGGATGGTCATCGATTGCAAGTTGTGTTTTTCTGTTTTTTATTTCTTTATTTTATGTTTTTTTTATTCTTTTTTTTATGTTTTTTTTTGGTTCTCGATGGCAAGTTTTGAGTGTTAAGATATACCTAAAAATTATTAGTTTAAAAAAGAATAATTTAGTTTTTTATAAGAATTTGTTATTTGTATTTCATATCTTGAAGATATTATTTAAATTTAAAGAGATTGTTAACAAATATAAGTCAATAACTAGTATTAAAAGTCAAGATTCTTATAGTCTTATGAAAATAAAGTTAAAACAAGCTTTTCATAAATTGACCTTCATATCTTTGAAGAAAAAAATTATAAACATAAAATGAAGTCATAGCTAAAAGTTTTCGATCTTTAAAAGTACGAAAAGGGATTATAATATTTTCACTATTAAACAATCCCACTATAATCTAGATGAAATTTCACAAAGAAAGAAAAGCCAAAAAGGTAAAGACATGTTTACTATCTCGCAAATCTTTATCACCAAAAGCATGACTCTTAAAATAGTAAAAGTGATTTAAGATTACTTAAAGAAAGAATATGCAAGAGATGGAAAAAAAAAACATGTCAATATATTGTCATTATGAAATTATGCATTTGTACAATTAGGTTGTACAACCAAAAAATATGAGAACATAAGAGAAATAAGAATTTTTCTATTTACACTCCCTTTACTTGCTAAATACACTCCTTTTTTATCTTTTAAGTAAAAATATAAATAACCTTATTTTTTTCTTCTTTTTCAAACATCACTCATTGATCATCTATTTCATTATACTTCCAACCTTTGGTTTCAATATACTCTCCTTTGTGTGGTTTCATCACACTCCTTTCTTGTTTCTCTTTTCATAAAGTGAAAAATTGTCAACTATTCTCTCTTATTTTGTAATCATTAAGTGGGTTGATCAATTTTGTGTTATGTGACTCTATAGTTCTCATAAGGTATTTTTGGAAAAAGTTTCTTGAGAAGAGAAGCAAGAGGTGAAGGAATGTGGTGAAACCATAAGTAGGGGAATATGTTGAAACCAAAAAAATGATCATGTTGAAATTGGATGAGTGAACAATGATGTTTGAAAAGGACAAGCAAAATAAGGTTATTTAAGTAATTTTACATGATAAAAATAGAAAATAAAAGTGTATTTAACAAAAGGGAAGAGTGCAAATACCATGAGTTGAGAAAGAAATGTTATATCAATAGTTAATGTAATGAAAAGTGATAAAGAGAAAAAAAAAGAAAGTAATGTTATAAAATTTGTTACATAGAAGTGTTTTTATGAATAATATATTTCTTTTAAATTAAGCACAAACATAAAAGGGTAGAGACATGAAGCTTTTATCCCTTTGAGACTTTAAAATATGAAACATAATTACTAAGCATTAAAAAAAATATGTAACTATTTAAGTTTTGTAATGTTGACTAAAAGAGAGAGGGAGACACAATTAGTATTTGTTTATAATTTTTCTCTTAAAATGAAAATTCAAAATAGTATTTCCTTTGTATATTAATAAATTTATTTATATATAATATGTAGTGGATTAATTAATTGAATTCTTTAGATAGTATAGGCTGTAGTAATTATATTATTATTTCACATTATATGTAAATTGTGGAACTAAATCTCTCATTTATATTTGATTTCGTAAGTATTAAGGTGAAGACAAACGTTCCAAAGCAATTAAATTCGTCAATAAATGTGTAAGCACCATTCTAGTGGACATAATTAGCAAAACTTGGAATTTGACAATCCAATTACAAGAAAGAAAAAAAACTCAATTTTATATATACAATCTCCTTCATCAATGTTAACTATTATTGTATACAAATTCTATCTTTTTCGTTCACTTTTTCTCTTTTACCATCGTAAATACTACTTCTAACAAGCTCGTAGGTTGTAGCCTCTCATTTACAAATTTTCATGCCACATAAGGAATCAAGTGAACATGAATATTTTTTTTGCACTTTCAAGGATAAAATAACTTGGCAAACAAAAGCTCATTCCAAGTATCTGGAAGTCCAGGCAAACACCAATGCACACAATCAGCATAGCTAGCAGGGTTAGCTAACTGCTCTGGAGTCAATGGGTTCCATTGCTTCTTGTAAATTGATGTGTGTGCATCTTTACGGTAGTTGGATAGTTGGGTAATGTTCAAAAATGTTATAGGCACTTTGGATTTTCTAAGCACTTCTTCAATTACTTGCATTATGTTTTTTTTAGAATCAGAACCCCAATATGCAGGATCATCAATTGGTGTTGTTTCATTGTAGCAATTCCCTCCTAGTTCACCTCCCCACTCTACGCTTCTGCCATATTTGCATTAACAATATGAGTTTCCACAATTTTATACTTCCATATATAACAAATTCTTAAATAAACAATGCTTTCTTGAAAATAAAATAATGAAAAGTACATATCAACCTCACTTTAAATGTTAGGAACATCATAAAATAGTTTTGTCACTATTTTTAACACAAAAAATTGTTATAGATATATTGTGTGTGTGTGTGAACTATACTCACTTTGCATGAGAAGGTGACATGCTGGTAAAGAATACTCTTGTCTTGTTGGAGTCCATGTTTAGCCTCACCCATCTAAGCATACTTTTCATAGTCATACGGTAAGCGTCCTCTGTTGACATCTCAATAATCTCTTTTACTTCATCATTAAAAGATCCAAGCCTAAAAATTTGAGAAAACTTTTAAGTAAAGTTTTGCAATGTCATTGGCAAATAAATGAAAGAGAGTAAAGTAAATAATTGTTTGAATAAAGTAAAGTAGAGAAACATACAAAATCTTCATCTTAGAGCCAGTTATCCACCAAAGATAAGTGTTGAATACAACAATATTAGCACCTTTCCATTGACGACCATGTGTATTGATTGAACCCTTTCTCACAATCCTATCAGTTACCCTATGGATGACAGCATTGTCGGAGTTTGATTCAAGAAGAAAAGGTGCCCAATAGAACTCAATTGTGGCATTGTATTCCTAATTAAATACAACAAAATGAACAAAGAGGGAAAAAAAAAGACTAACATGATAATGTTGCTAACACTATGAAGATATGTATTCTACATATGTAAATAGTATAAGGTTTACCTACCTTAGCTGTAAAGACAGTGAGTGAATCAAAAGTTTCCATAGATTTGGCATGTTCAGGAATGAGTTGATGGAGAAGGCATACCAAAGAGACATATTGACCTCGATTGAGAGAGTCTCCAATAAACATCATCCTTTTTCCACGAAGCTTTTCTAACATTAAACTAGCATTGAATCTGTATATTGATAAAAATGTGTCATGTTTAGCTTAAATGAAGGAATTTGTGATTCCTTAAAACATTCAATGAGTTGAGTTATTTAAGGTGTAAAGCGTAAATCATAACTATAAAAAATAGTTAATTTTATTTTTTTCACAAGTAGTGTTCTTCTATTAAGAAATTCAAAATACTGTTAATTTGTTCATGTTTATTCAAGATTGCAACATATTCAACAAAATTAAGGTATGATAAAACCAACAAAATTACTTTTAGTCGTTCTTTTACTAAAACCTCTAGATAAAGAAAAAAAAAACTAAATTTGATTGTCTAAGATAATATTCAACTTATTTTTTGTTACTTTTTCTTTTCATTAAAAAGAAAAAATGGATCAAACACATTTTCTAAGAAGGTCTTTAAAAATAAGTACCTTATTTTTATAAAAGAAAAAGAAAAAAAAACAACTTAAAAAAGTGGTTGAAGAAGTTTTTGTCTAAAAAAAAGAAAAGTTAGGTTCTATATATTGTGAATTATCTTAGGTCATCCCCTTGAATGAGCTCTCTCTCCATACTCTCTTTTTGTTCTTTCCCAACTAGATAATCTCTTAAATTAAAATAGAAATTATCAAATAACTTCTATTTTATTTTATTGTTTTAAAATTTAATTTTAAAGTAACTTTAAAAATAAAAAACTGGCTTAACATATCTTAAAAAGTTATTTGCAAACTAAATTTTGATGTAACCTTCATATCATTTTAACCTAATTAAGAGAATTGATTCATTTCTTGCCTTAAGAACCAATATTTTCTCATTGGAAACTTTTACCGTATTTTCATTTAACAACCTTAAGGGGAAGTTAACTTTCTTGTCCGTCCAATTTCTACTCGCTTGAAGCAGGAAAAAGTAGGTATATATGTTAGATTGCACGTATTTGGTTTAGTCTATATACAATATCTATTTAGACTAAATAATTGATCATATATGGTCATCTCCCTTATCTGGCATCCACTTGTTTGGGGTAAAGACATTTCTTATGGTTTAGATTCTTAAACGTACTCTTAACTTCAAAGACCCCACCAATTAAATCAATCTAACCAACGCAAAAGCAAATAGTCATTCCAGTAAGAAGGAAAACGTGGCCACAACTTTGAATTTCTAATTTTCTGTTTCAAAGCTGCAATAATAATCAACCCGAAACCAAGTCCAAAGAAAAGGGCTTAAAAAGACTCAACTTCGACATAAATTAAAATAGAAAATATAACAAAACATCTATTTAGTATTCAAATCCAAGTTGTCGAACAACTGGGGCATCCTCAATTACTGCATTATTTGCGTGCTACAAGGTCCCACCAATGGAAAACCTACATAACGTCCTGCAAAACAGAGCTACAACAACAAGTGCCCGATTCGATTCCACCATCATTGCATGGCTTAATTGGTACAAAATTGTTGGTGGCAATCATTCAATTGTGATTCAATAAATGCCGAGTTAGATTTATATGATTACAATATTCATAGTGTTCAACCACCACACCGTGTCACACGTGGCTGCCATGAAATGGATTCAACAAACCCATTCCGACCCACCGACAACTTGGACCCGTAAAATAACCACACACACGACAAACATGAAAAAACAAGCGACACATTTTTTAAACATTCTCCTTTTGCGAAATTAAACTATTTCAACTAATAAAAAATACTAATGTAATAACAAAAGAAGTGTTAGAGAATATTTTGGTAGAAGTGTTGAAAATTTTTTAAAAAGCACTTACATGGGAAGATCGCAACCGTGAGGCTGCCATCGCCACCGTTGATACTCCTTATCAGGCCGACCGTGTTCTTGACATGTTAATTGTGGCTGTATGTATGGACACTCCGATTCCTCGTAGAGTGGCCGAGTCAACTCGTCGCGTACCCACCTTCCGTTGAACACGTCACACTCTTCTTCTTCATCTTCCCTTTTCGATGTTGTCACCGTTTTGTTTTCAGTTGGAGATCCTACCTCTATTAGTCATACAATCAAAATAATATGTCAACAAGATCAATTTTAAAAACAAAAAGAAAGAAAGAAAGAAAGAAGAAAAAGGAGTTTGAGTTGGAGAGGTGAGTCATCTCACCGGGTGTGGAGAAGAGTGTTTGTGTGTCATCGTTGGAGTGGAGTTGTTGGAGGTGTGAGCGAAAGATGAAGATGAAATCATGGCCATAGAGGATGGCAGCCAAGAGAATGAAAGCTAAGAGGGTGAAGAGGTAAGAAGAGAGGCGAGGCTTTGCTCTGAGAAGGGAAGGGAAGGAGGAAGAGGAATTCGAAGGTGCCTTCATCATTTTGCATTTGCATGCATGGACCCCAACCTTAGTTGGGCTTCTTGGTTTTCCTTACAACTTTTTCATTCTTGTAGCAACCTACAATTCTCATTTTTAAATTAAAACTGAAAGCTAAGGTGATTTGAAGCCATCATTGTGGAGTTTCAGAATATGCCATTTTGTGAAGTTTATACAAATGATCCACCGTATCAATTTTTTATTTTTTTTGTCTTTAACTTACTGTTAATCGATAAAAAAAAAAAGAGCCACGTTTCTTCGTGCTTTTTGGTGCAGAGGTTTTGGTACTAATTAATTAGCAAAACTGGTTTTGTCAAATCCAGTGACATTGACAGACATGCATCTGTCCAATTATTATACTTAAATACTGCTCCACAGTTAAATTATGTATAGCCTAATTAACCGAATGACCAATAGGAAGAAGAAAAAAATAAAATAATTGAATAAAATTATGAAAATAATATTTTTCTTTCAAAATTTATTATTATTTAGTAGTATATTTCCAAGATTGAGATGTTTGACGCGATCAGTCATGTGGGAGATTGAAATGTTGCTTAGCTTCACATCAAAGCGAGTGAGAAAGATTGCGAATAAGAATCACTTTCCCTGTTCAAATAGGATATACATTACCTCAAATAAACAAAAAGGTGTCAACAAATATATGTGGCTATTTTTCTCTGGATTATGAATAAGGTTTGGATATTATTAGGTAGAGGGTGATTATTAGGTGTTAGGTAAAGTTGCATTTGGAATTTACCTGCTTTGTTGGACCCTTCAGGGTATTTTATATTTATATCATTATAATTATTATGCTGCTGTAGCTGTGCTAGCTGGACACTAAAAAAAAAATAACTAAATCATGATGAGCCAACTAAATGAGTAAACTAACCATAGTAATGAGTTGTAATAGTCCCTTATTCTTTTGTACATTGTTCGCATTTGATGATTGATTCCAGTTAAGATCTACAATGCATACATTACTTTTTATTAGTATAGTATATACTACGGTCTAATTTGGTTTGGAAGTAGTAGTACATGTTAGTTTGAGCTCGCACAAAATATACTTTATTAGCTAGAAAGCACTGCCATTATGGTTGGGCTAACCTCCTTACTTTTGAATTACTATCATAGAGTTTCACATGGATTTAATTTAATTTAATTTAATAAGGACACTTGTTTTTTTATCAAAATAAAAAAGGACGTTGGTGTTGGATAGAGCTTTTGTACAAGATGGCAGATGAACAATATTATCAAAGTTTCTGCTACAAATCATGAAGACTGAGTATACATATTTAGATTATTTTTTTTTATCACAAGCAAAGAGAAACTAAAATTTTCTGGCTGAAATATCAGGAGAGATGGGGTTTGGTCCTGGGTCTTCTATTTTTGAGCCAGACTCACCAAGTAAACATATACTTTCAAAGGATATCATAGAAACGTATACTTATGCGTAGTGTAACTTTAAGAATACTCGATAGTATTTCTAATAAAGATTTCTAAAATGCTTGCGGATCAAGAAATTTAAAAGTCTTATTCTATACCATTAAATATGTATCGCCAATCATACTTTTTTCTTATATTTACCAATATTCTTAATGTCTATCAATATTGATGAATAAGAAAAATCGTACATATCTCATTTTTCTCATAAATAAGAGGCATCAATTATTTAGTTGAATTACACTTTTATACATTCTCTCATATTTATCATCCTAATAAAGACATCATAAGGTAAGCTTCAAGTTTTTTTTTTTAATAACTATTATAACCATGTATACGTATCACTAAAACTTGCTAATTTATAGGGCTAGAGTAGATTTTATGGGACCCGAATCGCAATTCGTGAGACTGGCACGAATCCAGTTTTGCTGAGATCTCAAGCTCTAATCATATCATAATTTCAAAATGTTAAATTATATGATTAAAAATATTGGAGTTAATTTATAAAAATTATAAAAAAAAAATATAAAAATCCAGCCGTGGCTATTTAACTCAAGTTAAACAAACGTAGTAAATTTTTAAATTCAGGTTGAACAATTATATGATTAAACATTATCGGTATAGAACTTATTATTTAATTTATTGAACTAAGTTTATCAAGCATTCAGTTCGATGTATAATCACTCTTGTTACTGTAATCTAAACATAAATAGCCAATAGTAGCTCATGCAATCAAGCTCTTAAAATAACTTTTTCAGGAATCTATAAACTAGTTCGCGCATACAAACAAGCTCTAATCTGAAAGAACTTTTAACAAATTGTCGTTCTTGAATACTAATGCTTGGACCATTGATGGTCCAAAAGTTGTTGGGATCATTGAAGTTAAATCTGAATTTCAATATTCTTTCGCATATCATGTTGATTTCTAACAATAAAGTTTTTTTTTATTTTGATATTTTTAATTTTTTTTAAAATTATTTTAATTTCTATTGTTAAATAATAACTTATCAACAATATCAATAATTTATTACATTATTAAAGAATCTCATAAAATAATTGCATATAATTTTTTTATAAATTATATTTTTTAAAAATACAGTTTAATAAAAAAATTATAATTAATTATTCTATCAAATTGCTCAATAATATAACAAGTTACTGAAATGTTAATATTATTATTTTTTCATCATTTAACTCTATCAAATTGTTCAATAATATAACAAGTTACTGAAATGTTAATATTATTATTTCTTCATCATTTAACGTTTTTAGTTGACAATAATAAATAAAATAAAAAATCTTTAAAGGGTAACTAAAAACTTTAAAAGATAAAAAAAACTTTAAAAAATCAAACTTAAAATATCTTATTTATGAGAAATTAAAATAATATTTACGTCCATTCATAAATAAATCTGTAAATTGTTTTGAATATACAATTTAAGTAAGTACTTATTTAATCATCAAATTTATTTGAAATAAATTATGACTAAATAATTTATACACTGATAATATAAAAATATATATATTATTATCTAATTATAAGTTTATATAATGAATTTATTAATTAAATTTAATTATAACTAATTTAAAAGTCAAATTTACCATTATTTCTAATTCAGTGTAAAAACTTTTTATATTGTGAATGTATAAAAATTAAACTTATTTTCAAATAAGCTAGACAGAGTCTATGTATAAACACTTCCAAATGCCCTGTGAATCTTTTTCTCGATGATTTTATATATAATTTTTAACAATCTCTATACCTTTGGACGATTACATTACCCTTCCTCTAATTTTCGCTATTGGGGGGGTCTAGGATTTTTATATATCTTTTCTGCACATACCAAACTGTGCCTTTTTTCCCAGTAAGTGACTAGTACCAGCAGACCACTCTTAACACATTCTGAGTTAAAATCTCATTAAAAACTACAAGACGTACGAATAAAACTTATTAAATAAAAAAAACGAAACTTACAAAACTTTTTTATTTTTAACAAATTTAAATCAATAATATATTTAAAAGAATATATTAAAAAGTATATTATTAATATAATACTATATTTAAAAAAGTGTGCTAGTATTTCTTGACAGGCAAACATAAAGTAGTGGGACAAAACTCAGTTTACATAAGCCAGCGCGGGATAAATTGGATGGTATTTGGCTCAAGGCAAAAGATTGAAGCTGGCCATTGAAGTTCACATTTACTCTGGATATATTGGCAGAAAGCTAACAGCATAAAAACACCCTATCCATGTTAAATTAACTAGAAATGCAAGAATGATTACAAATGAGAAACAAGAATGAATTAATGGTCAACGTAACAAAAGATAAGTTACAAATTCATTCAAGTATCTAATTATCAGTCAAAGAATGTCTACCAAAATTATTATTGGATTAACTCTATTATCATTTCTCTTTTCTTTAAGAATTGGACTAGACCTTTTTTTTTTCTTCCTCCTTCCCTTTCTCCTTTTCCTTCAGAGATAGACAAAAGAAAGTTAAATGCTAAAGTCATGGAGGGACAATCAGAACAAGAATTACATATTTCTCTTGAATGTTCCATATCAAGAAAGCTCAGAGCTGACCAATAGTGTATCTGAAAAGAAATTTTCCGCATTTGTCTGCAGTGTTGGCCTCATATCTGAGATTATCCTAAATGAATTCACCAGATAAATCCAGAATCGAAAATATAATCTCAGAAGTTCACAGGAGAATAAGAGCTCCGGTAGCCTTCAGACGGTCCCTTAAACTTCCTCACCAAAGATGCACACAGACTCTGCAAAGACAAAATAGATTACAATGCTTACACGAAGAATGCAACTCCCAACATTCTTATACATATCATTCAGCTAAAGTTTTAAAAACTCATTTTATCTTTTCCTACTGCCAGATTGGAATAACTGAAATTTAAGCGTTCATGTAGAAGAATACCTGTGTTCTCCTAGGCAAGCTGACCCAGAAGTCCAGGTTAGGGATAATCTGAAAAATACAGTCAACGAAAAAATATCTTAATTACAATTGCAGTAAAGTCCCACTAAAGTGGCTTTAGTGCTCTAAAATCACGCTGTGAAGGATTTGACAAGGAATTAACATTTTAAACCATCATAAACCATTAAAGGTGTTAAAATAATATCTGTATTTTTTATTATTATTTGTCTTATTAGACATAGTCAGTTATTCTATCTTTTTCCTACTGTAGCCGTCTGATAGGGTGGCCTCAGTCTGTACCCCTGTTTTTATACTTTTTGATTTTTACATATATAAATGCCGCTGGGTGTGGGTTTGGAGGCACTTTTTGGAAGTGGAAAACCACATCCAAATGGTTAAAAACGTAGAAGCAACAATGCATACCATCGCAGGAGACGTGGAAATTCACGTCAAAACGCATATGCAAACACGCTGATCAGTGAAAAACACTAGAGCATTCTGTGTATACCCTCATTTCAAGTTCGAATCAGAGCGGGTCCAGTCCCCGCTCTGTTCGTCACCATCTTCAGGTCCTCCAGTGACCTCCGTCGCCGCCGCCTCCGCCACGCCGTCCTCCTCCGACCGCTGGCCGCCGCTGGCCAATTTTCCGGCGAAGTCACAGAAAGGAGCCCAATACTTTGCGCGGCCCATCTGGGTTGGTTTCAGAGGCTAAAACTGCTTCAAACTCTCTCGCGCGTTCATTCAGTTGGCCATTCTTCCAGGCGCAAACTGTTCACGCGCCACTCTCCGGTGACCGGAAAGTGACCGAACCTCCATATAAAGGTTCGCCGGTGTCTCGTGGATCTTTTCCTAGCCTCGGTTTGTTCTTGTGCCCACGTTTGAGAAGTGGGTCTTTCTTTTGCTCATTGGGTCATTTAAGAAACTTCTCCCTCATTGTTCAAAAATGGCTTCTGTAAATGCTACAGGTCTTATTCTTGCCTTTTCTGGAAATCCTAGGATTATCACCTAGAAATTTAATGGAAAAAAACTACTTGTCTTGGTCAGCCTCAATAGAACTATGGTTCCTGGGTCAGGTTATCACGATCATTTGGAGAAGGAAATTAGTGAAATTCCCCCTGAAAACACAGATCATTGGCAGAAACTCAACTTTCCACTGTGTGCGGTATTATGACAATCGGTGAAGCCAAATATTGAGTAATCACAGATTCTTCGTTTTGGAAGAAAGCTCAAGAAATTTTTGCCAATGACATCCAAAGACTGTATGATTCAGCTGAAAAGATGGCGTCTCTCAAACAAACTAGTCATGATATGACTTCTGAAGATGTTCCTAAAGGCTGACTCATTGGAAGGTATAAAGCAAAAGCTTGATGTATATATGGTTCTGATTTTGCAAAGCTTACACTCAAATCTTAGTCATGTTTGCGGTCATGAAGTCCCTCCTATGGATAGATTGATTACTAGACTTCTTCGTGTTCCTTCCTTGGTGGTCACTCATAGGAGAGGAGGTCATGACAACCGAGGAGGATGTGGTGGTAGAGATGGATGTCTTCAATGTTCTTACTGCAAAAGAATGGGACACAACCAAGAAAATTGTTATTCTTTACACGGTTTTCTGATAAGACAACTAATTTATCTAAATCAGAGAAAGCTAAACCTAAATTCACTGTCGAGGAATATCAGGAATACCTAAGATTGAAATCCAGCAGCTTAGCCTAATCATCCTCTACCCCTTGTGTTTCTTAATATGTGGACAATCAAAGTCCATGGATAATTGATTTAAGTGCTTCTGATCACACTTTTGATAATGATCTTCTATTTACCTCTATTTCTTCCTAAAATTTTCCTCACCTAATTACCTTAGCCAATTGTTCTCAGGTTGCTTCCAAAGGAATTGGCCAAGTATCTCTTTCTCCCTCCATAAGCCTAGAATTTGTTCTTTTCATTTCCTAATTATCCATACAATTTGATTTCTCTTAGTCAATTACCTAAAACACTAAATTGCTCCTGTAACATTTGATGTTAATTCCTTGGATACTCTTGTCTTCAAAAAGGATACCAATGTTACTCTTCAGACACAAGACGATACTATATGTATGTTGATTTTACCTTTTTTGAAAACACTCCTTTATTTTCTTCTTTTAAGCAAAATGTCAACTCTGTTCAACAAGTTTTACTTGTTTCCTTTTTAGATCCATTATTGTCCTTTATTTATGAGTCTCTTCATCAAGAAGAAAATCCTCCAACCAACCAAATAGAATCATCTCCACCACCTCTCATTACATACCAACGTCGAACACAAAGTGTTGGTCCAACAATTCATGAGAATTGTCTGATTCATGTCTTTCACCATCAGCCAATCCTATTGTGAATTCCATTGATGAAGGCTTTGCTTGGTCTATTACTCTTGGAAAAGTTATTTGATCCACTCAAAATCCTCATCCTATTTATAAATTTTTAAGTTATCACAATTGTCTCTCATATTTCTCCTTTGCTTCTTCTATATCTTCTATTACCATTCCTAAAAATGTGTATAAAGCACTTACTCACCCTAGATGGCGACAAGTCACGCTTGTTGAAATGCAAGCTCTTGAAGATAGTGACACATGAGACTTAGTTCCTCTTCCTCATAATAAGAAGGCAATTGGTTGCAGATGGTTATATGCTATTAAAGTTTGTCCAAATGGTGAAATCGATCGTCTTAAAGCCTAATTAGTAGTCAAGGGCTATACCCAGATTTATGGGCTTGTCTATGGGGATGCATTTTCTCCTATGGCCAAGATCACTACTATTCGTCTCCTCCTTGCCATGGTTGTTATCCGTCATTGGTCCCTTCATCATTTAGACATTAAAAAGGCCTTTCTTTATGGTGAATTAGAAGAGATTTACATGGAACAACTTCCTAGATTTGTTGCTATGGAAGAGTCTAGCTAGGTTTGTAAACTTCGTCAGTCTCTATAAGCTTAAACAGTCTTCAAGAGTTTGGTTTGAAAATTTTAACTATATTATGCAAAGCTTTGGGATAGAACATAGTGAAACATATCATTTTGTTTTTTATTGTCACGTTGAAGAATGTGTTTGTCTAGTTGTTTATGTTGATGACATAGTCGTCATACAGAATGATGTTGCTAAAATTTCCCAATTGAAACAATATTTACTCAATCACTTTCAGACCAAGGATCTTGGTTTCTTGAAATACTTTCTTAGTATAGGCGTTGCCTAATCCAAGGAAGGCATTATTATTTCATAGAGAAAGTATGCTTTAGATATATTGGAAGAAATGGGCAAGACTGAGTGTAAGCCCATTGATAATCCTATGGACCCAAATCAAAAGTTCATGGTAGAGCAAGGTGAGCCATATTTAGATCCAAAGAGATATAGAAGATTGGTTGAAAAACTCATCTATATTGCTATTACGGGACCTGATATTTCCTTTGCAATAGGAGTTGTTAGTCAATTAATGTAGACTCCTTATATTGATCACTAGAATGTTGTGATTTGCATTCTTAGGTATATCAAAAAGACTCTAGGATAAGGGTTATTGTATGAAGATAAATGAGATACTCATATTTTTGGATATTGTGATGTTGATTGGGCAGGATCTCTTATAGACAGGCAATCTACTACAGGATATTATGTACCATTGGAGGAAATATTATCTCTTGAAAAAACAAGAAACAAAATAATGTTGTTCGGTCTAGTGTAGAAGCAAAGTATAGAGCTATGGCCTCTGCCACGTGTGAACTAGTGTGGATCAAGCAATTCCTTTAAGAATTAAAATTCTATGAAATTCAATCAATGAAGTTGTATTATGATAATCAGGCAGCACTTCACATTGTCTCCAATCTAGTATTTCATGAGAGAATTAAGCATATAGAGTTTGATTGCCACTTTGTGAGAAAAAAGTTGTTGTCCAAGGAAATTAGTACTGAATTTGTCAACTCAAATAATCAACTTGCAGATATTTTGACTAAATCTTTGAGAGGGTCTTGAATTCAGTTTATATGTTCCAAGCTTGGAGCATACAATTTATATGTTCCAGCTTGAGGAAGAGTGTTAAAATAATATATGTATTTTGTATTATTAGTCATATTCAATTTTTCTCTCTTTTTCCTATTGTAGTCGTTTGATAGGGTGGACTCAATCTGTATCTCCTGTTTCTCCTTTTGTACTTTTTGGCTTGTGTGTATATATATATATATATAAAATTGCAGCTGAGTGAAAAACACTCAAGCATTCTGTGTATACCCTCATTTCAAGTAAAGAAACAAAATTACTAACAGAATAATTACTTGGTGTAATTAACATGCAATTTCCTGCCATTAGAAAAGAAGGGACAGTAACGAATTTGAGTTTCAGTCTAGAGATGCAGAATTTAGCAAAATGTCATTTAAGCTACCCATACATAAATGACAACAATAAAAGTCCACTATTAACTGCTGACAGAAGGTTTACATTATACAATATTGATTTAGATTATCTCAAAGATAATAATTAAATCAATGGAAGAAAAGATCACAAATAACTAACTGAAAAAGGTTTTATTTTTCTTTCACTTTCTAATCAGATCAGAGCCAGTATAAGGAAACAATTATGGAGTAGTCAATTCACACAACCTACATGAAACACATAAATAAAAAGGTTTATAATAAATTTTGGTCCCTGAAAATATGGCACCTTTTAAAATTAATTCCTGTTTAAATTTTATTTTGTTTTAAAATTTATAAAAACTGCTTTTGGTCCCCTAATGAGAGACTATAAACACACTGATTTTGTTATATATAGAGACTAAACAAATAAAATTTAAGTAAGAACTTAAAAAAAATTGTATTTTTAGAAACTAATTACATATTTTATCCTAGATAAAATAATTATAGACATACATTATACATACACTACCAGTAAAGAGAGTAAAAGACAAGTAAACAACAGAAGGACACGAGAGAACATACATCTATACCACGAATCTTGAGGAAGAAAAATCGGTAAACTATACCAGCCAGGAGATATGCAGCAAAAAGGCACAAAACACTGGAATGAGATAAGATGAAGCAATTATTAGTAATTTAGCCAAATCACAGCTCCTTGTGATCATTAAAAGTCCCGGGCAAGACAGTAAAACCCTTACATGATCAGGAAGGTGCCAAACCACCCCCATCCTCTTCCATGAACATTTACTATGATAGCACAACCAGATGGGTGCTTTAGCTCTGTAACCTGCGTGAGAAAATTACAACAAAACATAAACAATTGTTGTCTTTGGTTTTAAATTCATGTCACCTTCATATTGCCCTTGGTTTTCAACTTTTACCTCGCCATCATTCTTATTTTCATTTTCCATTAGATGTATATCAATGCAGGGGAATAAGAGATTGAATATCTGTCCAGTTTTATTCATTTTGAACAAAAAAGAATTAAAGGCATAAGAAATAGTCTCATCATCTTGTGTGTTAGAGCTGAAAGCTTGTTAGCTTTGCTTTGGGCTGCAATTTTGTGAAATCCATCAATTTTCCTTCCATCTATATTCAACATCTATAGCTTGAAAAAATGCATTTTGACTGGTGAGGACTTTGACATTTTAATTTCACAATTAAAACTCCAGTCAACAAGAATATAGAGATCAATCAGCATGAATACAGAACAATAAACGTCTTCACATCATTGAGAGACATGGCAGTTGGTGAAGAAAATAGCTGGAAATGGAAAAATATAAGAAAATTTTTCTTCATTATTCTTTCAACTTTTAAGAGTGGAAGCTCAAGGTTGCAGATTGATTTCTTTTTGGTGAGATGGACTGATAAAAGGATTTGTAAGGATTGCAAGGTGATTTCAAGAAAGAGTCTAACTACACAACATAGGGTTTTTAGTTTTTATGTTCAGTTCAAAAAACATATATAAAAAAGAAGACAAGTTACAAATCCAAGGATCAAGTGGTGACAACTTAAGGGAGATAAACTTTTTACTTTTAAGCAGAAATTATTGGAAGAAGATATTTGGAAATTATAAGACAGTGCTAACCTCATTTGGGATGAGATGTCTAAGAAGATAAAGAAAGTTGCTAAAGCAGTCTTGGGTGAATCAAAAGGTTTTCAATAATGGATAAGGTTCGAGTACTAACATGGAAAAGCTAGAAACCCAAGAGGAGGAAAGAAATTTGGCTTATTATCATAGAAATCAGATTGGAGAGGTTACAGAAACCTTTTAAAGGATGGATAAGGATAAAGTTTGTTAGTCCAAATGGTATTCCTATAGATGTTTGAAAGTGTTTGGGAAGGTTTCATTTAACTCACTAAGCTTTTCAATAAGATTTTGAGATCTAAGAAAATGCCTTGTATGTAAATAAATATGCATTGTGAACTGTTACTTAAGGTTAAACCTAATTAAAAGTTATCTAACAAGGTTTAGGTAATTTGGACTTTAATGCATCTAATAGGGTATGGATCTTTGATCTATAAAGGCCAGAAGGTAATTCTATTCTTATGACGGACTAAGATAAAATTACCCAATAAGATAACCCTAGAGTTGTCTATTAAATAAGTTATGCTCCCTAGGTCATACGTACCATTCTCATCTTTGTTGACATCCCCTCATCAACGAGAGATAGAGAGAAAGCTAAAAGGTCTCTCAAAAGAATACGTGTAGATCTAGACGAACAAACCTTACGGCTCTAAAGAATAATTGGTCATCATGAATTCAAGTACGTTTTCGCTTAATTTCTTAATGATTAACATGATTGATCCAAATTTATAGATGATGGTTAGGAATTTATTCTAGTTCCAACAAATTTAAGATCTAAGAAAATGTCAGGTTAGTGGAGAAAAAACACTTTGGTCCCAATATTCAAGAACAAAAAAATATCCAAAATTGTGCTAACTACAAAGGTATAAAACTTATGAGTCGTACTAAGAAATTATGAGAAAAGGTAATTGAACATAGATTAAGAGAAGAAACAAGAATTGCAAATAAATAATTTGGTTTTATGTCAGGAAGGTCAAAAACAAAAGTTATTTATTTTTTACAGAGGTTGATGGAAGGTACACAAATAAAGAGACTTGCATATGATTTTTATTGACTTGAAAAAAGCTTATGACCATGTACCAAGAGAAGTGTTATGAAAAACTTTAGAGAAAAAAAGTGCATGCGTGACTTATATCCAAGCAATATAAGACATGTATAAAGAGGTAATTACTAGTATGAGAACTCCAAGAGATGAAACTAAGGACTTTCTTATTGAGATAGGATTACATCAAGACTCAATCTTAAGTCCTTATTAGTTTAATCTAGTCTTGGACGTACTTATCAAGGATGTACAAACTATTAATCTTATTTGCATGATTTTTGTGGATGACATAGTCTTAATTGAAGAATCAAGGAAAGCACTTAATAGTAAGCTTGAGCTCTAGAAGTAGACTTTTGAAAGAAAGGGTTTTCACTTGAGTAAAAGTTAGACAAAGTATATGCATTGCAATTTTTGCAAAAGACAAGAGGAACTTGCCTTGAAAGTAAAAATGAAAGATGTCATACCACAAGTTTCTAAGTTTAAATATCTAGGATCAATCATACAAAATGATGGAGAAATTAATGAAGATGTTACACATAGGATACAAGCAAGATGACTTAAATGGAGAAAGACATTGAAGGTTATTTGTGATAACAAAATATCTATCAAACTCAAAGGCAAGTTTTATCTCATAGTTATACATCCAACTATCCTATACGGTAATAAATGTTACGGTTTAAAGGGACATGAGAAAAAAGTGAATGTAATAAATGAGAATATCAAGATAGATCTGTGGTCATATAAGAAAAAAATACATAATGACTGTATATGAAAAAAGATTGGTATAATAATCATTAAAGAAAATATGACAAAAAATCAGTTAAGGTGACTCAGATACGTACAAAAAAAAGTCACAAAATATGTCAATTAGAATAGTAGATTGCATGAATTTTAATTATGTGAAAAAGGACAAGAGAAAGACCAAAAAGGACATTGGAAGACATTGTCGAAGGGATCTTAGGCTAAATAATATTCCTAAAGCTTTGATTTTTAACCTTGTCGAATGGCGTAGTGAGATCCATGTAGCCAACTTCACCTAGTGGAATAAGGATTTATTATTGTTGTATTACTCTTTAAAATGGTAAATTCATTTACGGAAAGAGAAAGAATGATAGGATGCCAACAAAGATAAACTAACATGATAATAGTAAATCATAAAAGAAAGCCCGCATCAGAGAATATACCACACTATCGTTATGTTTGGTTGGATAGAAATAGAAGGAAGAGAGTGGAAATAACATGTGTTGTTTGGTATCATAGAAATAATGATGAGGGTGGCCCAACGAGACAACACAAAGACACTTTGTATGAAATTGGATGTCCTATGACTAGATCCAAGACCATCATGATAAAACAAGTTTTGCAAAGCCTAATTATGGAGGTCAAGAAATGTGGATTAGAGATTGCAAAAAAATGAATTCTTTTTCTACACAATAAAATTGAAGATATTTAGTATTTATTATTAGGATATATTTTTTATCTTATTTTAGGATTTATTTACTTTATTATAATCATAAAATTATTTTATGTTTAGTTTAGATGAAATAAGTCTTTTAACTTATCTTTAATTCAAGTAAAATTAGAATTCGTTTTCTGTTATCTTGTTTTTAAGATTTATTTTCTCTTATTTGTTTTTCTAATTCTTTATAAATAGAAACTTGTGTAAAGAAGAAAAAATAAGATTTTGAATTAAGTGTTTTTTTTCTCTGTGAGAGTTCTCCTTTAGGTTAAAGAACTTTATAGCGCTAATTCTACTGACAAGTCACGATTAGGGTCAAGATTCTTTGATAATCTTGATTCTACTAAGTCACAGTTAGAGTCAAATTCCTATTTCTATCATTTTACTTACGATCCTTGAATCAATTCATATCAAATAAAGTGGAAATGGGGTGGGGCCCACTACTCATTTTCACTTTATTTCTCACCTACTAATTTTTGTCCTATTTTTCCTTTATTTGTCTTTTACTAAACATCTTTAATTTCCACTTTATTTCTTAAATATTTTCATTCGCCCTATTCCTTTCCTTCCAACCAAATGGACCCTAATGGAATAAGGACAACAATACCATTGATAGTATTATGAAGTTTCTACAAGATAGATGAAAAGGAAAAGGCAACAAATTCAATCACATTCCTTGCTGATTTAAGAGTCCACATACAACATTTCCTAGATTTTCAACATCAGTTAGGTTCAACTGTAAGTTAACAAATTAAAAAATATATACTGCACAAGGACATAAAAGAACTATGATTGAATATTGGAAACGTACATCATAGTATCATACAATAACAAAGATTATGCAAGGAAGCAATAATTATAAAGGATATCCCAAAATAAGTACTCACATAATCACAGGCCCCTGATCTCTCCAGAGCTTGCGGTCCCTATAAGCAGAAGATTCATAATGAAACTTTCCAATCAGTATCAGGTTAATAATTTCTGATTTTATCAATTAAAAACTTAAAAAAATAAAAATAAAAACCCTACTTGCACTCCATTTAAATTGCAAAGAACAGACACAGCTAGCGAACAGTTGAACTTAGGGCCACTGTTTGACATTTTCACAATGACACCAGTATGGGGATTTTTCTTATCTGCCATCGGAATAGCATTAGAATCATATATTATCTGGTTATGCTCATACTAAGAAGCATTATTCAAAATCACTTAAAATCAAATAGTACATAACATACAAAACTGGGAGGAGCATAAATGAAGCACCAAAAATTAGCAAAAGAAAACCACGCTTTAAAGCAAATAAGAAAACAGAAATAGATAGGAAAATTGGGTTTACCAATGATATTAACATCTATTTTTGGGCCACGTCCTATGGCTGTGCATACATGATAACCTGCATTTATCACTCTGTTAGAGGATGAAGATTCCATCCTGCTTAAAATTTCACAGGAGATATACACAATGATTGACTTCAACTGGATAAAGTTTATGTGTCAAAAGCTTTAAATCGTTGAGCAAGGTAGAGACATAACTCCAGGATTAATTCTCTTGACCGATAGATGATGAAGGGACCATATTATTTAGAACCTAAAATAATCTCTACTAGAGAACATAATCACTCTACTAATAATTCCATTGTACAGAAGCTGAAACAATGTTAATAATGAAAAAACCTATGTAGTTCATGTATGGACACATTTTTTTTCTCAGATTATTCGATGAGAAAGTGCAAGACTGCACATATGAACACATAGAAGCAAATGAATTAATAATTAAAATCAGCAACACGCTAGAATATAGGTTCTTCATATACCAAAAGCAGTGTACAAAGAATGAGAAACAAATGAAAACCAGAAGACAAAATACAAAAAATGTTGTTAGAAATAACACTTACAGAAATGAAAAGGTGTAATAATTCTTTTCTTCTTTTGTAAGTGCAATCAGCTACTATGAACAAGTTCAACCATGCTATCACTCAATATAAAAAAACTTTTAAAGTACATTGAAGAACTTTCAGATAACCTAAGGTCCCGTTTGGAGTGGTTGTAACTTGTAAGTTTCCAGTTTATTATTTTAAAACTTCAATTTTAAAATAAAATCTATTCACATAAAAGAGGGGTGAAAAGGTTTTTAAATCAATTTTAATACCATTTTAACTCACTTCTAAAATAAAAAAGTTTCCTAATTATTGTTTTAAGTTTTTAGAAATTGTCTCGTCTCTTTCAATACTTTCATCCACCTTTATCCGTCCTTCCCCCTGTCTTCCCCTCCACTGTCAACTGTCACACCCCCACTAGTGAGCTTCCCTCCCCTAGCCTCTCCACCACCTACACCCCCTCCTTCGGAAACTCCACCACCTGCATCCTCTCCCCTGACACCACCACATCTACAACTCTCCTTCCCACAACTCCTCTGTTTGCAATTCCTCCACATGCACGGACCCCAACACCCTTGTCAGCTCCCCCTTGTTTCACCCCGAGTTTCTAAGTTTCCATTGAATAAAATCAATCAGGTACCATTTTGGATGCAGAAAAAATATTATTTTCTGCTATGCTTCTCACTTCAGATTTTATCATTGCAGTCTCATCTGAACAATCTTGCCTCTCACATCTTTTAAGTGAACATTATAAAGGAAAATTATAAGATTGACAACAACTTTTTAAAAGTGGAAAAAGAAAAAAACTAATAACAACCCCAAATAGGTCCTAAATTGTGTGGTGTGGTGGTAGAATCTATCTTTTTCAGCGAAAGAGAAATAGCAACAGAGACTAGAAACGAAAATGACCTGAATTACATTTGTACTTAATGATCTCAAAAAAATGCTTCTGAAGAAGCAATTGGAGAAATTCATACCAAGGTCAAACACACACTAACCATATAATTCCATTCATAACAAGAAAGTGCCTATGACACATTACAAGGTACAATAACTAAACAAAGCAGCAGAACTGTTCAGTTTTGTCACCACTGCCACAAGCATAAAGCAGTAGACACTAGATGCAATTTATGTACAGAAACAAGTAAATTGGAGAAAATAGAAGTGTTAGGAATTTTACCTCCAACATTGTTTGCCACAAGTGCATTGCACTCCGTCCCACAACGTTTTGGCCCTCCACAATCCTAACACATACAATAAGACAATCAAATATGCATAAAACTATGTAAAATGATGGGATAAAAAATAATTAAATATATTACATTATCTCAAGATATTCCATGAAATAATCTACTTAATGCAAATTGCAGCAGGACCTTTGAACAGCCATAAAATCCTACCCAATGCCCAATCCCTGCTGCTATTTAGCATTCATTGATATGATCTACCTTTTCATCTCAACCTTTTAAAGTAGCATTACTTTTATGTGAACAGTGGCCACTAGGCACTAGGCTAGGCTGACCGATTGTTAATTGTTTTAAACTAAACATAGTTTCCAATCAGCATCATCTTTTGGAACATTTATAATACATTATTAGATTTTTATGCCAATAACAATTTAATAATGTAATGTAAATGTATTCTTCCTCATTCATTAAAAAATACAACTTCACTGTTATCTGTAGTTGAGTTTCTTGGTTTAAATGTATATCCATGTGTGAGGAAGTATGGATGTATTAAAGCTTCATATTTATGTTTTGGTTTACTTCTGTAGGCTCCAATCTCTGAAATGATGTTTACTTGACAATTTTCTAAGAAAGCTTTAAAAGGATGGATAAATACAGAGGGAAATGTCTAGATGAAAATAATCTTGTACTGAAAAGAAAACGGAAAGCAGTATATTTGAGATATATTACAAGACAAGAAACAAATATATCCACAACTCCTGTGATTTCATCGACTATTCCTTTAAAAAACTATAAATTTTATCCTGAAGCATAATTAATTATAGTGTATGATCATAATTCATAAATCACATGTAATCAGTATTCCTATATGTCACTCAATCAACAAAGAGAAAAAATAGCTTCACAGAAAAGAGACAAACTTACCCAGCAGTCAGCACATATTGGAGGATCATGATTGAAAATCATTCCATTGCAAAGCTGCTCAAACAACCAATGCACAAAATTCAATTATAGATTAACATGGCAAAACTTTAAGCCACATTAAGACTATTGTTTCCTATAAACATTTATGCTGTATTTTGAAAGTCTATTTATTCATAGCCAGTTCAATTAAAGTGATTGCATAGTTACATATATAACAGACACTAATTCAGTCGTTGGAGGACCAGAATGAAGCAAGTTTCTTTACTAGTAAATCTCTAAATTAATCCTCGAAATTATATGGGTTTCATATTTTAGTCCCTAAGATTTGAAAAACCGTTTGTTAATACCTGATTTTGCAAAAAATCATTCATTCTGCTATAATTTTCACCGTCACTTTACATCAAAAAGACTAGAGTAAATGATGTTTAGTAAAGTCAGGGAATAATGAAGGATTTTAAAAATTTCAGGGACTAGAATGGTAGAAACATACAATCTCAATGACTAACTTGGAAATTGACTTGTTTCTTCAGAGCTAAAGTGTCAAAGCCCAAAAAGCAAATACAGATTATATTCTGTATTTATAAATTAAGTCAATGACCATAGGAAGCTAAAAGGTATTATTAGTAATGGATGGAAACACTACTAGCCAGAAACCAAAGAAATAAGTGTGACCTGATGGAGCCAACCTGAAACCAAAGTGTGGTACCGTTTACTGCCACTTTGTAAAATCTACATTCACCGAAATAAATATTCAGTGAGAACTGTATAACTGCCATATCCTTACAAAGTCTTCATATTTAAAGCTAGTAAATTCCCCTTTCCAAATCGTGATATAAGAATTAAGAACCAATATACTGCCAAGGTCGGCTAAGTAGTGTGGTCATAGATTCAATCTTTATTGTCGTATTTGTAAAACAATTATACCGCCATTGCCGAATTACAATAGAGAAATGATGTTTGTACAACAAGTTATCCAATAAAGTGTATAATCAAAGAGGGAGAGAAAGAGAGAAAAGGGAGGTAAATTTAAATTTTAAATTTAATAAATGACAGAATAGTACAAAAAATATAAAAAATATATTGTACAGATTCTGTATAAGTTATTGTATATCTATCACATCTCATTCCAATAAACCAGTAAATCCAAATACTAACTGTTAAAATCTTCCAGACAACTAAATTCCAAAACTCTAGCAAGCACGTTTTCGCTATAACATTAATTAACTAATCCCGGAAATTATTCTAAACTTGAATCACGGGTGAATGAAATATGATAGTTTAAATCAACAAAAAAATTAAAATATATATATAGATAGATAGATCCTAACAAAGAAAACATTCTCAAAACGGACAAACAAGAAGAAAAGACGGAACGGAACAGCGTTAAATCAACGGCAACTAAAACACATGCCAGATCAGGGAGAGAGAGAGAGAGAGAGAGAGAGAGAGAGGGTGCACCCGTCTTCGCTGAGGATGCCGTGAGGGAAGTTGCGAATGGGGGAAGAGAGGGTGTAATTGTAAAGTTTGTTTCCGTCGAGAAAAGAGAATTGGCAAGGTGCAGTGGCGGAGGTGAGGTGCAGAAGAAGCGCGAAGAGAGTGACGATGATGATGCGTTGTGGCATCATTGGGATTGTTGAAGGGGTTAAAACGCCTATTTATTCCATGCTTTAATTGGTTCAGCTGAGAGTGAAGATAGGAGAAGAAGAGTAGTGAAAACGTGAGATGTGGGGCGGAGGAAGAGAAGAGGGAACAAATGGGGAAACATCGTGTTGGGACCCACCACTCTGGCCAATTTGATTAATCCACCTCTGTAATTTCACACAAATGCTTAACTAGCCAATTTGTCCACTTGCCAATGAAAACAATTAGTATTAAGTAAAATCTTGGTTCTTATATTTTTGGTGGATTTTACTTTTAATTTTTTAAAAAAATAGTAAAGATTTAAAAAATTTAAGTTGAGCTATTATTATTAAATAATAACTTATAATATTATAATAACGTTATTCTATTAACTTATTATATAATATATAATTTTATAAATTTTATTTTTGAATTTTCAATCTTAAAAAAAAAAGTTAAAACTAACGAGAAAAAATAGTGACACTAAAGTTAAAAAAATTGACAATGTCAATTTATTTAATAAATAATTTTAAAAATTATATAAAAAATTATTCATAAACATGTTTGTTAGACTTTTTAGTAAAAAAACAAATGAATGGATTATTGATATTATTATTATGTTATTAATTAAATAATTTGATAGTAATAACTAAAAAAAAAAATTAAATTATTAAAAAATTAAAATAAAAAATTAATAACTGAAATAAAAAATATTATATTTTATAAATATTAAAATGTATTTATAACAAAAATATATATATCTAACTTAATTTTATTTTTTATTTTATCTCAATAAATTAATGTAGCATATTTTATTTTCAACATTAACAAAATTTGCAAATTTTATTGACACTTGTGTGCTATTGACTAACAATAGCTGACGTGACATGAGGGTACAAATTGGAAGTGAAATTCAAAAAAAAAAAAGTAAAGATAAAATTCATAAAAAAAATTTAAAGATAAAAATTATAATTAAGTCAAAATAAATAAAATAAAGATGTATTTATCTCTCGTTTACCAATTAACAAATATGGAAGATAAAATTTACAAATTTTATTAAAAATAAAAATAAAGTGTGCTAAATTGATTTGTTAGAAGTAAAATTCATAAAAAAAGTAATTAAACTAAAATATTATTAGTCATAAAATAAAAGTTATAATACATTTTTGTTTTATTATTCTAAGATTAGGAAGATATAAATAGACTGGCTTTTTAATTTTAATTCTAGTAAAAATAATTAAAAATGTCTTCAAAATGTGCTCCTTTTTAACTGGTCTTTGTTGTTAAAAGGTATTAATGTGGTAAGTGAGTGGTTTTTTCAAATACGTATTACAAAGAATGAGTCATGTAAATAAAAATATAATGTGATTAGTTAATATCATCAAAAGTGTTATATTAATTATATCACATCATTAAAAGTGTATGTTAACAAAGATAAAAGAATGCTTTTTATAAATTAAAAAAAATTACAATTTACAATAATTAAAAAATATATCATTTACGCGAATTAAAAAGAAACATATGTGAATAAAAAATATTTAAATTTTAAATTAAATATTAATACAAATTAAAATTTTAAATATAAAATGGACTTATCTAAGGCAACCAAGACATTTAGTTTTACTAAAACCAGTAGCACTTTAACAAAAAAAATTGAATATAAAAGAAGTCTTATTAGTATGAATTATTTTTTTTTGTCAATCAATATGAATTTTAAAAAAATTATTATAAAAATTAACAAAATTTACTATAAATTATATTTTGTGACTAGATAATAATATAAAATTATTTTACGTTGTAAGTATATAGCATATTTTTTCTTAAACTTAAATATGTTCTTAGTACTTGATAAATGATCAAAATTTATTTTTAATTCTTGATAAATTTAAAAATTTATTTTTTGTTATAATTATTAGTGTATTATTGTTAAGAGTTGAATTGTCCATTAATTGACATGTCTAATAAGATTCATCTAAGTAAAAATTTAATATTTTAATATTTTTATTCATACAAATAAATTTAAAAATAGTCCATTAACAGACAACTCAATATATAACGATAGTATGTTAATAGTAAAAACTATTTATTTTTTTTAATTTATCTAAGACTAAAACTTCAAAAAAACTATTAAGGATTAAAAATATAATTAAGCTTTTTTTCTTTTATAATTACAAATAAGAGAAAATAGACATTTTATTTCTCTCTATATTTCTTTAAGAGATAAAAATAAAAATAAAAGAGAACTGATAAAGATTAAATTCAAGATGAGAGTTACAGTTATTTTAAAAATGTTTATTATATATACTATTAATGAGATTATTTTTTATGAGTTTAATAGCTATTTACTAGAAGCAAAAGTGATAATTGATCGATTTAGGTCATATTTGGTAAAAAAAACCTAATTTAAACAAATGTTTTTGTTTTCATTTTGATGCACATTAGTTTTTTTTATGTTTTTATACTATGTATGTTCAATTTTTGTCGAATGAGAAAAAATATTCTTTTTTTTCTTTTTTTCACTTGTGAGTTGTGACAGTATAATTGTTCTTCTAAATATTTTTATTTTAATATTTTTTTTTTTAACAAACTTCAAAACTTGTTGATGTTTATGATTTAAAATTTTGCTTACTTTTTACACCTTTTGTATTTTATTAAATGTTTATTTAAATTTCAAACATTAAAACAACAAGAAGAATAAAATTGAAGTGCAGTATAATAACATATATCATAATCATACAAAAATATGTAAAAAAAACTATGAAAAATTAAATATAATTAATGTGTGAGGTTTAAGGTTTAGGATTCATTTAACGTATACTTAAAAACATTTTTGACATATCATCATTTTCATAAAACTTTAAATGCTTAATTTAATAAAAAGTTACTAGACGTTTATTATTTTAATTCAATATTATAAGTTTAGGGTTTCGAAGTATAACACAAATCTTTGTCATCAAAATCTAACAAATTATTAGTCATTTTAAATTATAATATTTTTTATTATTGTCAAAACTATAAATTTTTAAAGGGTTTATTTAGTTATAACAAATGTTTCTTAATTGTATCCGACTATAGAATCTCTCAAGTTGATCATTAAGGCAATTCTCAATAATTTTCCTTATTTGCATATGAAGTTACAAAATGATTATGCAATTTGATTTTAAGTATGCAATGTTATATATAAAAATTGATAGATAAAGTGTCATGAACAATTATACAGGGTTGCTCAGTGTAATTAATTCTATGTGATTTTATATGAAGGGTGTTATGAGAAGGAAACAGTCATCCATGGCAAAAAGGTTATGCGTGAAACTTCACTCATCTAACTATTAGTACAATCGTGAAGTTTATGTGTGTGAAACTTCATTAATTGTTTTGTAGTTTCAATTTTAATTTTTTGGTAAATGAAAATTTTGCTATCATTGAAGATACGGAGAACATGCATGTATAATCTAGCATACATATATATGACTTTTTATTAGTTGATGTTGTAAACATAGACATCTCATATGCCAATGCATGTTTCATTTATTTATATACTAGTGCATTTATTCATGCAATGTACACGACAAATTAAAAATTAAAAATTAATATTCAATATGAGTTTAAGTAGATTTAAATTTAAATTTTGAAAAAAATCATTTTATATATATTAATATATCGTGCTAATAGAAATTTGTTTTAATGTACAATGATTAAATATAAATGTGTTTAAATACAAAAAATATGATGTAAATAAATTAATAATATATTATTGTATTTAATAAAAGAAACAAATATTAAATAATAGTTAAAACAATAAGTCGTCAAAATAATTATATTTTGTTAAACCCAATATAGCATTTAAAACACAGATGCACAATACCACATATTCTTATTTTGATCATGGTGTACAAATCTTGAGCAAGAAATTTGTTTATCTATATAAAGTTTGTTAAACAAAATTATATAAATGAATGAGATAAACTGAAAAACAAAAATAAAATGATTACTTTCAAAGAAAGGATCAAACATAAATATTGTAGGGTGAAGACAACTTGATTAAAACATAACTTCTATTTATTTTTATTAAAAAATAACTAATCTCAAAATTTTAAACAAGAATTAAACATTAAAATATTTAGTGTAATTAAATTAAAAATACTTTCTTGGCTTTGTATTCACTATATTTTTTTTTATATTTGTGTTTATGAAAAGTCTTATACCACTGCAAATATTTGAAATTTCATTCTCTCCTACTGTAAAAATAGAAAAAATGTGTAAACATATGAATGATATTATCATATATTTTGACAAAATACACAATTTAATTAAAAAAATATTAAATATCATATCATTATATTGCTTGCACAATTGCAGGATAACAACTGCCAAATTGTTAAAATCATGTTACAAAAGATATTCATTTAATTATTCTGCAAAATTCTTCCACAGAGTACATTCCACCCTATTTCCTCTACGTTAAAATTAAAACAAAATTGAATATTTAAATATAACAAATAATATTATAATTTCAACAAAAATCTCACTCTAAATCTTCCAGCACAATGTTCATAAGTTTATTGGTTATTCCATTTTTTCTAAACTTTAAAATGAGATGTTTTCCACGCATGTCTAATGGCATATGTAAATTTTTATTAAAACAAACATTTTTAAATAAAAAAAATATAGTTTTGAAATTGCAAAATAAAGTTAATTTATATTAATTAAACTAACCTATCATGTATGTTCCATTGTACCCCTAAATATTATAGAGAATGAAACAAAATTGAAATAATTTTTTTAAATATTAACACCATCAATCTTCATACACATAGTATTTATCATAAATATAAATTTATTTTCATGATTAGTTGCTCTGGTCTTAGGACATTACTAATAACCAACAAATTAGAGATAAGATAACAAATCCATGACAAGGTTTTTTTACATGAAATTGAATCTTAGAATACTAAAATAATATAATAAAACAATATGTTACTTTTATTTTTGTCAAATAATTAACAAATTATACTAAAAAAATAATAAATAATATTTTTTATTTTATAAAATAATTTAAAATATATTATCCAGATTAATTAGTTAATAAATAATATTACTTTATAGAAATCAATATATTTATGTATATGAAATTTTTAAGATCTAAAGATATAGAAACTGAATATTGGGATTATAACATTTAATTAAAATCTGAAACTTTAATTAAAATATTTCTGCTTATAAGTTCAAATATAACATTTAAAAATATAATTAAATATATATTAAACATATAAATTTATTTATAAAATGTACTAAAAAATAAAAAATAAAAAATAAATATTTTTTATAAAATCATTTGAAATATATTATCTAGAATAATTGTATAATAATTTTACTATTTAAATATTATATTTTAAATATATCTCTTGAAAGAGCTTATGTAATAATATTATAAAAGCATGCTTAGGCAATACATTATCACCTGCTTTATTTTTCTTTTTGAAATTTCCATTCAATTGTTTAAAAATAAATATATTATTATATTTTAAATAATTAATAAATTAAAAATAAGGGTATATTACACATTTGAATCTAAATATACATTCACAACATGAATGAGTAATTCCAATTTTATTAATCCAATCTGCATTTAAAAATTCTAATTTACTCACAATATAAATGAACAATTCTTACCGCACGTAGCAAATTCAAATTTCGACATTTAGACATTATATATACAAATATTAGTAACAAATGAGCATATAATACATACAATTACTAGTAGCAAATGAACATTATATTCAATTTATGTCAGACTAGTAATATTCAATTGGTCAAATAGACTTTTTTTTTTTGTATTTTTTAGTAATAAAAATAGATATTATATAAATCTAGTCCATCAAATGATCATTATATTATATATGAAATTTTTAAGATTTAAAAATTATAAAAACTGAATTATGAGATTATAATATTTAATTAAAATATGAAATTTTAATTTTAATTTTGTTGTTTATATGTTTAATTATAACATTAATTATAAATGAATATCATCTTATTTTTTTTATGTAATATTAATTGAACCATCAACAATATATTTTTAAAAAATAAATATTATAAATTTTTATGATTAATATAAAAATCTCAATATAAATACAAAAACAATTTTGATTAAAATTTAAAATAATTAAAACTGTATTGAAAATATTTATCCTTTATTGTGGTCTCAGTAATTACCTAGAAACATATTGGATCATCTATATACTAATTATGAATAATATTATTAGAGATTAAATTATTAATTTTTATAATTATATCATTATTTAACAACACAATACTTAATTTTTCTTCTATCACTATAAAAATTAAGCATTGTGTTATTATACGATGATATAACTCTGTAAAAACTAACAATTTAGTCTCTAGTAATATTCTTTATTTTTGGCATATAGATTATCCAACATGTCTCTAGGTAATTATTGAGACAACAATATAGAATAAACAATTTTAATGTAGTTTTAATTATTTTATGTTTTAAGTTTTCATCTTCACATACTACCTTGTTTTTCATTTTTGATGAAAAAAAAATGGAAAACAAGATGATACATGGAGATGAAAACCAAAAAGCTTGAAAGATAAAAGGGCAAAGGAGAATCAATGGATGAGACAAAAAATTAAAGTGCAGGAAGAGCCAAATGAATGGTTAAAACAAAGTTTTTGGTAACTTAACAAATTTGTTAATGTTTGATAAGATACAAGATGTTTTTCATAAAGAAAGAGATGTCCAATTTAGATACCTATGTGATGACATGGTTCTTATCAATGATATGGATGAAGGGGAAATTAATGAAGAATTGAAGAAAGGAAAGGAAAGTTTCTTATCTATTTTCTAAAGTGTTTGTAAGTGGAGTATGGAGTGAGTATCCCTAAGCAGGCTAACATGGGTGAAATGCTTTGGCATCCCCTTGAATGTGTGAAGGGTGCAAATGCTTCACACAAATTGTTGGGACTTTTGGTACTTTGGTGAAGGTGGATAAAGAATGCTAAAACTTCCAAAAGCTAGACACTATAATAATTCTTGTTCAAATATCCTCTTCACAAATTGTTAATTACCAAAACAAAGTGAGAGTAAATGGTAACCTTTTTCATATTAGGGTGGTCGAGGAAATATCGTACCTTAGAGAACAATGCTCATGTTAGAGATGGAAGGAAAAAGGAAAAGGGATTACAAAATTAGGTATGGAAAAGTGTTCTAGGTATAGAAGCATTATTGTTGGAATGAGAGTGTCATAGGGGTTACGAAACTGGGGATGGAAAGTGTTATAGGTATGGAAGCATTATTGTTGGAATGAGAGTGTCATAGTGATGAAAACATATGAGAAATGGAGGTGGAGGAGACAAAATCGATGGAGCTACAAGGACTACTTTGACAGATAAATACACAAACCAAGGCAAGCTATTACACAATGGTAATTTCAAAAGAAGTACAGGGCAAGAACCAATTATAATCTCCACCTACAACATACAAAAAGGAAGGTCAAGAAAAGGCAAACAAAAATGTGATAAGTAAGGAAGAGCAATAGGAAGAGTTTCAACATAAAGGTGACTGTAAACATATGGATGCAAAAAGTAGTCGTATATCTTTCTCTTAGAAAAAAAAGGAAATGACATTATGAGACAAAGAAAAGGAAAGGAGGAAAAGTTAAATGTTACTCATGAACAAGAGGAAAGAAGTGATAGGGTAGGTCTTAATGGAATTCTTGAGAAGTAAAAAAAGAAGGATAATGGGCTAAACATTGTTAGGCCTAAAACATGCACAATATCTATTGTCAAGGACGACAAATCCCAATTAGGCCCAAATGACTTACCAGAGAAGGGAAAAGAGACTAGACTCAATAAAACATTTAGCACAATCTTGGAGTCTATTACAATGGAGAATAGAGGAACGTCAAAAACTTACCCCAACCCAATATCACATATCAAATCTAGAAAATACTACACGACTACAACAACATGACCTACCTAGTGATACTGTGGGGTCATATGGAGGTGAATGAGAACTAAGAGTTATATGTGGTAGTTTTTGGAATAAGTCTCAAACCTTTATTGAATGAGAATTATGATGTGAAAGTAAGTCAAAGATCTATATCCTTATGCAATGAGGAAAATGTAGAAGGAAGGAACTCAGGGTAGCTGCATACTCTTTTAGTAATATGTTGGACGATGAAGTCATCAAAAGTTGTAGTAGGGTATTTTGGAATGAGAATAGAAGAGGAAGCAAAGAGATTATGGGTTTTAGGGGAAAAAATGGGTGTCTCCATTGAGGGAGATGAAAAATTTATGTTGAAGAAACTAATGCAATTGGAGAAAAGGGATAAGAAATGCATCAAAAAAATAGAATGGAAAAAAGGAGGGGAACACAATAGGTAATCCATGAAGATGATGTCTTATAATGTGAGATGTTTGGGGGATAAGGTAAAATGAAGAAGCATCAAACAACTTGTTATAAGTGAAGAGGTATAATTTTTAATTATACAAGAGACAAAAAAAAGAGAATGTAGATAAATTATTGTGCCAAACTCTTTGGGGTTTCAATGATATGGAATGGAAGGATTCTGTAGCTTGTAATGCAGTTGGCAATTTATTGTGTATTTAGAATAAAAACTATTTTGAGTTGTTGAACTCTTTTTTAGGTGATGATTCATAGGTCTAAAAGGCATTTGGAATGAAGATGATTTAGAGGTAGTTCTTGTTAATGTGTGTGCACCTTCTGATGGAATTAAAAGGAAAAAAATTATGGGAGAACATCTTGTATATAAAAGCCAAAAGAAACATTGAGCAATGGTGTTTAATGGGGGATTTTAATTCATCTAGGAAGATAAGTGAGAGTAAAAGACAAGAGAGAGCATAAGGAAGTGGAGGTGAATGTAGTGTTCTTAATCATTTCATTGAAGACATGGAGATGAAGGATGTACCTTTGCTAGGAAGAGGCTTTACTTGGTATAGGGCAAATGGGAAAGCCAAAAGTCAGATTGATAGATTCTCATTACCAAGAAGTTGGTTCTCAAAGTGGCCATCATGCTCACAAACCATTCTTGAGATAAGCATTTTCTATCATTGCCACATTGTCTTAAAAAAATAATAAGATAGATTGGGGACCTAAACCATTTCAAAGCTCATGGATTGTTGCCTTCAAGAAAAAGGTTTTACAGATTTTGTAGAAAGAAAGTGGAAAAAGATGGAAATTCAAGGATAGGGTGCTTATATACTAAGGGAGAAACTTAAGTCTTTGAAGAGAAGTATAAATGGGTGGAAAACTAACATACTTGGATATAAAAATAAGTTGTACAAAAAGATTGTGACGAAAATGAATTTCTTAGACCTAAAAGAGGAGAGGGGGTCATTAGAGGATATTGACATCAAAAGGAGAATTAAGCTTCAAGAGGAGTTTTGGAAAGTAGATAGACGACATGAAAGCATATTGAGGCAAAAATCTAGATTATAATGGATGGTAAAAGGAGATAGCAATACTAAGTACTTCCACTTCATAATTAATTAGAGAAAAAGGAAAAAAAACATGTTAGGAGGATTATATGTTCAAGGGAAATGGAGGAAGATCCAAAAAGGATGAAAGACAAGACTAAAAATTTCTTTTATGATAGATTTAAAGAGAAGGAAAAAGTAAGGCCAAACCTAGATAGGTTTTCTTTTCGAAAAATCACACAATATGAAAGTGCTAGGTTGGTAGAGAGGAAGAAATAAGAGAAATAATGTAAGAGTGTGAAAGCTCAAAGTGCCTAGGTCTTGATGGATTTAATTGTAAATTCATCAAGATTTTTTGGAATGTCATTAAGAGTGATGTCGTAAGATTTCTTCATGAGTTCCACTTATATGGTATTTTTCCTAAAAGGTGTAATTCTTGAAGGGTTAGAAAACACACTGAAAGGGGGGGGGGGGTTAAATTTTGTGTGTGTGTGTAATTTTCTAAATCTTTTCACAAACCCTTCTTGAAAAGACATTTAACGGTAGATGAAAACATTTTGCAAACAAACATATAAAAGAATAAAGGATTTACTCAACACAAAAAGTATTGTATACTGGTTTAGTCTAATTCTTGAGCTACATTCAGTTCTTTCTTGACACAAGGGGTTCCACTAAACAAAGAACCTATTTACACACGAGTAATGAATATGTCACTCCTAGCTATATAACAAGTATTCTTAAAGACACTTTTGACTTTTCAACCTAAGTATTCTTTAATGTCACTTTTAACTACAACGCTTAATCACTTGATTAAGTAAACACAATTATTCTTTCACACTAAGTCGTTCCTAGCTTTCTCATATCAATACAAGATATGATAACTCACAATCGTTAGGATATGAAAGTTTTAACACAAAATGCAACTTAATAGAGATAAGGATATGAAAAAGTTATAGAACAAAACCTCAAGAAGAGATTTAAGAAAACAAGACGTGTGAGAGTTTATGACAAAGTTTGTTCAAAGGTTCGTATTTTGGTAGTTTCTTTAGAGTCGTTGCGTATTGTTGTGACTCAACGTTCTTCTTTCTTTTTCTTGTTTTATTGTGCATTTAATGCACGACTCTTTCACATCTTGCTATTATAGGTGCTTAACTACTGTAAAAGGAGAGAGAATATACTTATCCTTTGTCTTTTCCTCTTTTTTCTTTATGTTTTGGCATATCAATTGCTCTTATGAATATTCTTACTTCAGTCTTTTCATTGATAATAAACTTAAAAGATCAATGGTTCTTTAGTTTGAAAGTTTACTTATTTTCATGATGCTTGTCACTTTTCATTAAATATTCATTTGAATATTTAAGTTAGAACAACATGGATAAAGATAGAGATAAACTAGTATAGTAGCTACCTTAGGCATTAAAAGTACAAAGACTGATCAGACTTAAGTAAACATGTAAGTAGAGGAAATAAGATTGATATTGTTTAAGGATATATGTTGATTAAAACTGTATTTTGAAGACATACATTTGGGACATACAACTTTCATGAAAGCTCATAGGATGTATATTAAACGAAAAAGTAGACTAATGTATCCAACATTTTAGCGCTTAGAATACTTAGCATTTTTACTTATGTTTTATGCATTTGAGTCAAATAAATACTACCATTTCATTGTTTAGGTCGTATTCCTGTCAACATGCTCATCAAATTATTAGTATCCATCAAATTATAATATTTTGTGTTATCATCAAAACTATAGAGTTTTGTAAGGCTTAACATTCATCTATGTCTTCAGTTCTAATAATTCTTCCATTACTTTAGTACCTAAGGTTGATAATCCTTATGGAGTAGGAGAATATATACCTATATCTTTCATAGGTTATATGTAGAAAATTCTAACCAAGATACTTGCTAGTAGGTTGAAGAAACTACTACCAAGGATCTTTGATGAGAGACAAAGTGCCTTTTTGGAAGGAAGATACATTCTCCATGGTGTTCTTATGGCAAATGAGGTGGTGGAAGAAGCAAGGGTGAGAAAGAAGAAATACTTGGTCTTCAAAATGGATTATGAGAAAGCATATGATTTGGTTAATTGGAATTTTCTTTTATATATGCTTCATTGACCAAGCTTTTTTAGTAAGTCAATTCATTATATCCATCAATGTCTTGTATCCACTCACATATCGGTGTTAGTTAATAGGAGTCCAACAAGTGAATTTATGCCACAAAAAGGACTTCGACAATGTAGCCCTCTAGCCCCTTTCTTCTTTAATGCAGTGATGAATACCTTAGTGGATTGATGAGAGAAGCTAGTGCAAAGAAGTTATATGATGACTTTTTTGGTGGGAAAGGGTAATATGTAAGTAAATTTACTACAATATGCAAATGGTACATTTTTTTTATGGTGAAGCTAGCTTTGAAAAATGTAATTATCATAAAAAGTTTTGAGATTATTTTAACTAGTATTGGGCCTTAAAGTAAATTTCTTTAAGAGTAGCTTGAGAGGCATTGGGGTAGACAAAAGGAGTTTGAAAGGTTTACTGTGTTACTAAACTATAGATTGATGAAGATACCAATTGTCTATCTTGGTTTATTGGTTAGTGCTAATCTAAAGAAAGAAACAATGTGAAGGCCTATATTTGAGAAAATTAAGAAAAAATTATCCCCATAAAAACATAAAGTTATTTCATTTGCCATAAGAGCATGTCTCATAAACTATATTTTATCCCCCATCCCTCTTTTTTATATACTTTTCTATAAAATGCCTGTTGGTGTTGTAAATAGATGGTGAGGGTACAAAGGGACTTCTTGTGGGGAATTGAGGATGGAAGAAAGAAGTTCACATGGATGGTGTGGGAAAATATGTAAACCAAGGAAAAGTGGAGTTTTAGGAATTAAAAATGTTAGAGCATTTAATGATGCTCTCCTTGAAAAATAGAGATGGGATTTTTTCATCATGATCAAGCTTTATGGAAGGAAGTAATAAAATCAAAGTATAAAGGTTGGAGGAGTCTCATAGATGGGGATAAAATAGTAAAATGTCCTATTGGTAGAAAGATTTGAGAAATGAATATGGGGGAGAAAATGAAGATAAATGGTATGAAGGAATGATAGAATGGAGAATTGGAAATAAGGAAAGAATAAAATTTTGGGTTGATAGTTGGGCTAGTAGGGAAAGTCTTGCTAATATACTTCTTCAATTGTTTTCTTTTATCTTAGAGCAAGAAGATAAAATATTATAAAGATGAAATATTAGAGAAATGGAGAATGGATGTAGGATATTAAATGGAGAAAAGGATGTTTTAAATAGGAAATTGCATAAATGCAGCAATTACAAGCCATATTAAGTGAGGTGAAGATGATAAAGGATGTAGGTGATAGATGTCCTTGGATAGGTGACAATTCAGGTTCCTTCACTATGAAATCAACATACATGCAACTACACCAACAAAGGACAGGTTGCCAAGACAATGAGTTGATGTCCATAGTATGGATGATTAATATTCCTCCAAAAGCTTCTCATATGCTTTAGAGAGTATTCTTTAACAAGCTGCCTTCCAAAGATAATTTAAGAATGAGAAATATACAAGTCAATCTTAATTATTATTCATGTTGTTTATGACGTGTAAGGAAACAAAGCTTATTTGGAAGAGATATTATAAATGGTTAAACTGTAGTTTTGTTTTGGCAGCATATATAGAAGACCATTTTATACAGACGCCTTCTGTATTGGTTGCGCAAAAGGACATCAACAAGTGGCAGGTTATTTGGAGTGCAGTGGTGTGGAGTCTATAGAACTAAAGGAATGTATGCATTTTTGGAGGTGGACACTAAGATAGAAAGAGATTATTCCAAAATATCTATTTTACTCAATGGAATCTCAACCTTGGTGCATGTATAGATGTTATTGCATAATATGTGGTGAAGAGATGTTGGATGTGGATGGACTTATAGACTTATGTGAACTAAGTTTTTTCTTCCTGTGTAGAAATGTTATCTTCGTGTAGTATTTAAGGGGGATGATGCTTCTAGTGGCTATACATTATTTATGCATTTTGTATAATAATCAGTAACCAATTGGTTAGTTCGAGTAAATGTAAGCTTGGGAATAAGATAAAGATATCTGTGTAATTAGTTTGCCTAATACCCTTGGTATTGGTTTGTGACTTTTTTAATATATATATATATATATACATTTATTGGTAAAAAAAAGTCTCAAAAGCTATATATAATAGCAATGGAAACAAAAAATTTAAATATTGATAAATTAC